>JAASFI010000073.1:0-67608 GCA_023333705.1 Globisporangium viniferum | reverse complement strand
CAACAACTACATGTCGAATGTCGATGCGACTGCCAACGAGAAGCTCTTCTTCGGCACCGACTACGATATCTACGACGGAGCCCTCTACGAGTACTACTCGACCGAGTTGAAGACCCCGCTGATCATCGTCTCAGTGGTCGGGGGCTTGCTCGCCATGGGTCTTGCCAGCCACTTGCACAGTAAACGCAGAGCGAGAGCTCGTGCTGCTGCGGCAGCCCGTCAGCAAGAACAAGCGGGTGGTGTCCAGGGCTCGCCCACGAATGCGACGACCTTCGTTCTGTCAGATGGCGCCAGAACTGTGGAAGCGCGGGTGTAGTACTGTAGACAGGTTTGTATATGCATGTAGGCAACTATGTAGGGTAGGAGCGGCTCAGGAACGATTTCCGAGCATTTTCGACATAGTTAATTGTGGGTTGACGCAAATACAGGTTATCCATTGACAGTCGGCTCTCTCTCCGAGTCTTTGAAACTTCAAATAAACGCATTCGAATACAAACAACTAAATCTGTAAAGGCAGGAGTTTGCTTCGACTTCGTTGCTGCGTCGAATTTCTAGCTACTGCCACTGTCTGGACGGTAGGCTCAGACACTATCGGTTTGTGGGTGCATGGAGGTCTCGCTCGTGTGAAGAAGGAAACGTGACTGAGCTGTGTGACCTCAAGTAATGGTTGAAACATCGATTGCATTCTTCCGAGCAAAATCTGTTTTATCACTAAAGTATTATAAAGAGGTTTTAAATATAAATTTGAAAAATGTCCCACCTTTTGTCGTGTTGGACGCACTCTTCTGTGTGCGGCAGAACGAGCAAGCCGTTCGTTGGCTTTGCAATCGCTCGCTCTGGTGCAGTTCTCATTTCCGAATTCGCTCCTTCCCGCTCAGGCACGTCGCGAGACCAGAAGTAATCCTCTCAGCCGCGATGGTTCTCCCAAGGCTCGGCCGGTTCCGCTGCTACTTTCTCGTGCTCTGCGCCGTTGCAGCGTTCTCGACAGACACGACAACCGCAGCGTCATCAGCATCGTCATCAACCTCTGACGCCGCTGTTGCTGTTGCTGGTGGTGACACAGTCTCTTGGTTTGACTGCGGCTCAATCACGAACAATGTGATGAACGTCGTGGTCCCGACCGAGTGCACCACGTTCTCCGCACCGCTGTGCCACGCAGGCATCTGTCGAGACGCGCAGAATCGGAAGGTCGACGTGCACATCCGACGCATCACGACCTCGTCTCCGTCGTCATCCGACGCAGCGTCGAGCCCGAGTGTCTGGTTCCTCCAAGGTGGACCAGGGACCAACTCGGCAGGATGTAAGATACAAGCATACCCGACTTGTCTCCTCTTGAACCTCCAGAATCTGCCGAGTGAGCTCTGACACACTGTGTGTTTCGATGTGTTGCTACCATAGTAATCGAAGCCATGAGTACGCTGTACACCAAGCTTGAAGGTAATGTCAACGTCTACACCATGGACCAGCGCGGCACGGGGCTGAGCACGCGCTTCGAGTGCCTGAATGCTACAACCTCCGAGTCACTCTTCGACGGCCACTCAAGCGACCAAGTCGGAGCATGCGCGCAGCAACTTCAGCAACAATTCGGCAGCGACCTCTCTGCGTTTTCCGTCACCAGTGCTGCCAGAGACGTCTCCAGTTTTGTGTCCAAGTACCATGGCGACGCCAAGACGTTCGTGTACGGCGTTGGTTACGGCTCGGTGCTCGCTGAGCGACTCATCCACTTGAACACCTCGAGCATCGCTGGGTACGTGCTCGACGCGATCCGCACGACCTCTGGCGCGGACGAAAAGGATTTCATGTACATGTCGAACGCCGCCACAGACTTTGGCGAAGTCGCGGACAGGCTCATCGATACCTGCGCGGGATCGGTCAACTGCTCTGGCAAGTTTGCGTCCGTTTCGCTGCGAGACATGCTCGAGAAGATGTACGCGGATTTTGACACCAATATCCAATCCAAGTGTACCGCTTTGTTCGCCCCCAAGACCTTGACAAGCTCCCGGGAGGCCGGCGAAAGGCTACGCATCGTCTTGGCTGTCATGCTTGTCGACGAGTTGGCCAAGGGACTCATTCCGGCGTTCGTGTACCGCATGAACCGCTGCAGCGACGACGACTACAACGTCATCAGGGAGTTCATCCTGGAAGGTCTCTCCAGCTTCATTGAACCGAGGTTCAGCGAGGCTGACTACACGTCGTCTCTGCTCTACCAGCTAATCACGTTCTCCGAGATGTGGGAGACCCCGACGCCCAGCGTTGAAGTGATGCGCAACAGATACGAGAAGTCCATCATCAGCATCACCAGCAATACGGAAATGGTACCAGTGTACTGCGCCTTAACAAAGGAGAACTCGACCGCGTGCGCTACGAAGAACGTCACGGCGTACGATTCACCAGCGATCGCGTACAAGCGCGACCAGTACTGGAACGCTGCTGCCACGATTCCAGCGCAGGCGAGTGTGCTGCTGATCAGCAGTCAGCCAGACGCACGCACTCCGCAAAAGTACGCGGAACGCCTCTACAAGGCACTCAATGGGACGAACAAGGCGTTCTTCAACCCAAGCTACGTGGCGCACGGGAGTCTCTGGTGGTCACCTTTGAACAAGAACCACATTGAGGCAACGACCCCGGGTATGAACACCCTGGTGGTGTACGTGCAGAACAGCGGCGATCTCTCCAAGCTCAGCACCACGTACGGCGTGGGCGGCATCCCGTTGTACGCGGTTACTGCATCAGAGCAGGTGTCGGAGCAGCTCTTCTTCACGAGGGACGCGTTCGAAGGCAAGATCCCCCGTAGCACCTCCAGTGTGATACTGGAGGTCTTGAAATGGGTCTTGGTGACCCTGGGCTTGGTTTCTGTGGCGGCGGCGTACTACCAGCACCGCAAGAAAACTGCGCGATCCCAACCGGAAGAACTTCTGGATGTCACAACGGCCAAAACAGAAGCCAATGCAAGTTCGCCGAGTACAGTCACCTCGTACGACCTGGAGTCTCGCGTATAAAGCACTGCAGTTAAATGCTGGATTGGCCTTGCTCTTGAAAGTACCTAATCTTAAGCTTGTATAAACATCGACTCGAAGCATTCTTTGTTTGTCATTCGCCTTTACGAAATTCAGACGCACTTGCCGTGTGTGAGCTCACGAGAGCACTAATTCCATTCCCCCACCGCACGTTAGGAATAGGACACCACCACAAAATCCAGGCCTGGTTTCCTTTGGTGATTAACACTTCGGGTTTCTCTATCAACCCAACTTTCAACTTGGCATGGAAGTTTGTGGTGTGTGGTTGTTTCGGTGGAATGCTGGGATGGATAAGGTCTGAAGTATCAATTCTCTGCGTGCAACTGACTGCTCGCGGGTGACGACGGCAAAGCGCTGACTTTGGGTGCTACTACAGTGACCTCACTTGGCGAGGACCCGCCTCCGTCACCCAACCACAGCCCGGGCTTGCTCGATTGAAACATGCCTGAGCCCGGGGGCAAAGCCCTCACTTCATCGTTGTTGTTGGATGTATTGAAGTAGAAGGTTGATCGACCTGACCTACAGGGTGAGGCTACTTCCGGGGATATCAGCACTTCGACATCCTGTCGGTCAAGCAGTTCGAGATGCAAGCGCTGCTGAACTCTGGCGCTGGAATTATGATTCGCTCCGTTGCGAATCCGATCCTCTGCCTTGATGATGGCGAAGCCACGTACGCGGACCAGACGGTGGCGAGCCTACAGCTCTGTAAAGTTGGGCATGTGAACCAAAAGTTCACATACATTCCCTCACCAAGCAGATCAAGAGCGTGGCGAAGAACCTCTGTTTGGACGATGGAGGGAACGCCACCCCTGGCGGCTCGAACTACTATGTCAACAATTGCGACCCGAACAACAGCAACCAGAAATGGGACTTTGACTCGGGTTCAGGCATGTTCCTATCGAGTAAACCCGGACTGTGCATGGACGACGGCGGCGGGACCTCGCCAAATGAAACCAAGTTCCACGGTTGGACGTGCTCGGCTTCTTGGAGCAACACCGCGAGTCAGCGCTTCGACATCCTCACTCCAGAGCAGGTGCGACCAAGCCAGTAGTAGTTCGGTCGTCTCAGTGATAGGTGACTGGTGCTTGCTTCGAGCAGGCTCAGAGCAGACGCGCGCTGGGAGTCGACCCAGTGCCTAGTACCAACTCGCTCGCACCCTACCAACAATCCAATCCTTCAAACGGTAAACCTCCATATGATTCACACTTGCGTATTACTTAGGCACTCACCTTCCCTGGTGACTGCCAATGCATGTAACATGAATAATCCGCGTTGAAAACTACTAGTACTTGATATACGATGTTGTTCGCCAGTGGTGGTGATTCACCATAAAGCAACTCGATTAATGAGATTTTGATCCCCCACCCACTGATTGGGGTCCAGTAGCCAGCAAGCTCACCCTCGAATCCAAAACTGTGCTGTCGATGCCTACAGGAGTAAAAAAATTCTCACGTTATAAATCTAAGGGTGTGGTGCCCATACTCACAGCACTGTGCTACAACTACCTCGATCCACGTCCATACACTATGGCAAACAAAGCAATTCGCCCCTACTCGCCAAACATGGACCCGGTCCATCGTTAGAAAATTTGAACCCCATTTCTGGTTGCTGCTGCTCGGGTCGCAACTACTATAGCAGAGCTTGGGGCACATGGGGAATGAACTTCCATTTTCGGTGAGGCAATCCGGAACGTTGCGCGACTAAAACTACGTCAAGTACGGATAGGTTCCAGCGCAGAAAATGTGGTCCTGCGTTTGAGGCTGTCCTCCTTACAATAAACTGAAATTTCCGTGGAGGTGAGCCACTTTACAGGAACATAATGCATTCGTTGTGCGTGCCAGTTACCCACTCGATTGAGTCTCCTTGGCTTCTTGTTTGCGAGTCAGCGGTTGGTGCTGGTAACCTCCACAAGCTCTCGCAAATCAAAATGAGAGATGACTACATTCGTATTGATTTTCGAGTGGCAGATCCAGCCACGTCGCCGTCGTCACATGTCAGCTCATGGCACAGAGTGTCTCATTGGCTAAAATTAGAGGAGACCATTTTTAACCAATCACGTTTCGTTATTTTATCAACAGGAAACAAAGGATTTGTAAACACAAACAAAAGTGTTGATGAAGCACAAAAATGCAACTGCTTAGCTCGATTTACTTTCTAATCCGGTAATTACTCTCCGTCGGATTTGCTTTTTGCAGTCACGTCTACCGAAAATAGTACTCGATAACCTTTCGTATCCGGTGCCCAAAAGCACCTGTGACGTGGCAGGTTCTGCTTTTTTATTGGAGCTCCTCGTCACTCTGGCTGCTTTGGCGTCGTCCTGCCTCCTTCCTCTCCTGCCCCATTCTCGAATTCGCCCAGCGTCTCCACAGCAACAACAGCACCAAGATCACACCCTCACAATGGCAGCCAAGCAGTTCGACCTCGTCGTGTTCGGCGCCACGGGCTTCACCGGCGCGCTCGTGGCGCGTTACCTGCTGCAGGAGCAGGAGTCCACAATCGGCGCCCCCAACGCGCTCAAGTGGGCGCTCGCGGCGCGCAGCCAGAGCAAGCTCGACAGCGCCAAGCAGGCGCTCAAGGACAAGGTGCCATCCGTCTCCGCAGATGTGATCGACTCGATCCCGACCGTGATCGCCGACTCGGGCGACGAAGCCTCGCTCGTCGCTATGGTGAAGCAAACCAAAGTCGTGCTCTCGGTCGTCGGACCATACAAGCTCTACGGCTCGCTGCTCGTCAAGGCGTGCGCCGAGAACGGCGTGCACTACTGCGACCTGACGGGCGAGGTGCTCTGGATCGATGAGATGGTGCGCAAGTACCAGGCGGTGGCGCAGAAGACCGGCGCGATTTTGGTCAACTGCTGCGGCTTCGAGTCGATCCCGTCAGACATCACGACTTTTCTGATTGCGGACAACATCAAGGAGACGCACAAGTCGTCGACGTCCAAGGTCGACTTGTACTTCACGAAATTGAAAGGTGAAGCAAGCGGCGGTACTCTCGCCAGTGTGTTTGCGGTGATGGAAACCTCGTCGAACGAGGACCTGAAGCGCTCGCGCCACCCGTTCCTGTTGACCGACGAGAAGACGCGTGCCGACAAGGGAGCCGCGAATCTCGTGAAGCCGAACGCGACCAGCGCCAAGGTCGAGTACGACAGCTTGCTGAACAAGTGGTCGTCGCTCTTCCTCGGTGGATCCGTGAACCAGGCGGTCGTGCACCGCAGCAACTACTTGCAGAAGGGTGCCTACGGCGACAAGTTTGTGTACCGCGAGCGCCAGTCAGTGGGTGGCTACTGGGCCAACCTCTTTGCTACGATCGGCGTGGGCATTCTCGGCATGTTCCTGTACTTCCGATTGTCGCGTGCGTTGCTGAAACGTATCGCGCCAGCGCCAGGCCAGGGGCCTTCGGAAGAAGTGATGAAGAACGGGTTCTTCATCGCTGAGTCGGTCGGCTACGATGGCGAGGGCAAGCCGGTTGTGAAGGCCAAAACCGTCGGCTCGGGCGACCCAGGCTACTCGCTCACCTCCAAGCTGATCAGCGAGTGCGCGTTCTGCCTGGCCAAGGGCGAGCTGAATGGCTCCAGCGTCACCGGCGGCTTCTACACACCAGCGAGCGCGCTCGGCCACAGCATCGCCAAGCGCCTGGACTCGAAGAAGTACATCACGTTCGACCTCCAGAACCTCTAAAACAAAACTAAATACTTAAATTTTCCGCAGATGACTTGGTTAAAGTATGGGGCTACGGAGATTTTTTGTATGGAAATTCAAACATGAGGTCGACTGGTCATCAGTTTGTAAAAGGTTTTGTACGAGAAAGCAATTACGTACCATAGGATTTATGGCAATTCCAGGACATTGCGAGGTCAATTTCATGACATGACGCAGTTGCATTGATTGTATTAAGTGCGAGTATTGATATACCGGTAAGCAGTCTCCGTATCAAGTACGAATTGGGTACAGCTCGTACTTACTACACGAATTTGTAAAAGTGCTCTGGGGCCAGACAGCTTGTCGGAGCGGAGTGGCGCCCATTACATTTAAAAGAATTGGCGCCACTCCGACAAGCTGGACTGAGTGCCATTGCCATTCATTCACCCGGTGCACTCGCACTCGGTGCCATTTCCTCGCTCGATCACTCTCAAAAGACCAGACGGAAGTCGGAAGCTCCAGAAGTTTCAACTCCTCAGGAGTCATTGTCGTCTAGGGTCGCCCCGCGTCCGTTCGGTATCTTTTTTCCCTCGCTGCGACCAGTCATTCTGCAAAGAGAGACTCATTCGACCAACCCCTGCCAAGCACGACGCGAACACACACAAGCAAGGCAAGACAAGGCAAGTATGGGGAACCAGGGCGGGCGTGAGATCACGGCGGCAGCGTTTGCTCGCCGCCCGGCAGACACGGAGCTGCTCATCCTCTACCAGCTGCAGAAGAAGCTCTACTACCGGCTCGTCGAGTCCCCAGAGGTGCGTGTCTGCGCTGACGCGTTCTTTCTTACCTTTGACGAGCTCTTTGTAGACTCATGGGCTCATGCTTGTATGAGGGGCTAACAGCTTTTGTGACTGGATCTTGTAGCACCTCGGGCTGCTGAAGCGCTACTGGGACCTGAGCTTCGGCATCAAGCAGACCGCGCCAGCGTTTGCTCGAAAGAGTCCCTACTGGCGCTTGATCGGCGGGTTCTCGAGCGAAAACCCTGCCGAGGACCTGCGCGGCATGGGCGAACTCGGGCTCCAGTGCCTGCTCTTCTTTGCCGAGAACTACGCCGGCGAGTCCGCGATGATGAAGCGCACAAGAGGCGGGTACCCGTTCGTCAAGGCCGCGATGGCGATCGCCAGGGCTCTTTGCGAGATCTTCCGTCTCGTGGACGAAGACGGGCAGTCTGGCAAGTTCCCCGTCACGCGCACGCTCTATTGGCAGCTGCTCGAGTCCGAAGCGAGCTTCTACCGACTGTTTGCGCTGTTGTTCCTGCTGTTTGACGAGCTCTTTTGCGAAGAAGTCGCCCGGAACTGGAGCCTGCAGGACGAGATCGTGTGCTCCACTGCGATTGTCGCCCAGCTTGTGGACGCGGCGAAACTCAAGATGCTGCGCGCGCTCGTGAAAGCCCCCATGCGCGTGGAGGATCTCTGCGACTTGTGCAGCAACGCCCACCACGCGCTCGGTCAAAAGCTTGATGGTCATGATCTGCAAAGTCCAGTGAAGAGATTTGCGGTGGGGGATATCCGAACGGCGCCAGTTTCGCTGTGGAAACAGCACGAGACCCAGCGAAAGACCATGCGAGAGGCGTGTAAATCCTGGCAAGATGACGGAAACTTACGAGGTGGAAGCAAAGGATCATCAGTAACCAGAGACACCAGTTTCACCGAGTGCCTGAACCGACTGCAGCCTCGTCAACCCGAGATCTCGTTCTCGCCGCCTGAACTCAGTCACCAGCTCAGCACAATCGACGAAACCATTTCCATCGACGGCGATCACGAAGAAGAAGAGGAAAAAGACGAAGAGAAGTATCCTGAAGCGCACAAATACGAGAAGAATGGGATTCCGTCACCTAGGAACAATCTGAAGCCAGAGGTCGAGGTCGACATCTTCAAAGGACTGGTGCTCACCAAGTTGCCCATGGTCAGTGTGGTATCTCCCACAGGTTTCCAGGGTGGGCTTGGCTGGGCTGCGATAGTGAGCTGAAGTGAAGGATAAATTGCTAAATTGGGTTTCACATACGAATGCATAAACAATATCGAGAATAAACTGCTTTCACAGTTCCCCAACGTAGAGCTTTGGGTGCCAAACCCAGTACAGATCACAGTAGATCCCCTTCACAGAGTCGTCTTTGACTCGAATGAGCTGGTCGATGTTGATTTTGGCCGCGCTAGCAACGCCCAGACCCGCTCAACATGGAGTCCTAGAGCTTGACCTAACCTTCCAGGAGCAATTTTAACAGAAATCAGCATCTTCTCAGAACTGCCGGTAAGTACGAAAAACACACAAGGAAATGCACCACAAGTCGGTGCACGAGAAGCTCCAGGCGACACTGTACCTTCTTGAGCTGCACTTATATGCGAGTTCTCTGCTCCATCGTCGGCGCTCTCGGTATCTGACACGGTGGAACTGTCCGGAGCGGCTGCCTCTTTGGTCTTGTCGGTACGGGGTGGTCAAGACACAAATTTGATTGCTACCCCTGGCAGCTTGATCAGAATGTGAATGACTCCGCTCGTTGGCATGGAGCCCAGACCAAAAAAAAGTAGTCCTCGCCGAACTTCCGACTCGCTCGCATTCGCTCAAACTGGCTGTCGATTCGTGCGAACAGGAGGTCCTCGTCCAGGGTTTCATCGTCTTTGAGCCACTCGCCCTGGTTGTTCCTCGCGAGGTACAGGATCAGCTCGGTAGGGTGGCACTTTAGATACCCGCCGTGCTTGGCGATGATCGCTTCCTGGAGATCGTAGACAGAGTTCATCAAAGAAATGGTCACGGGAAAGATGCTTCTTTTTTCAGGCACCGCGCACCACAGCTTCACACTCCACATCCTGCCTCTACTTCTGCTTCGCCGCAGGGAACTTCAACAATGAGAAGAACTCAACAGGAAGCTTTCTTTTGGGTCAACTCCTCTCATCTTGGACGATTCGACAGTTGAGAGCTGGCGACTGGCGTACCTGGGACCTTAACGACCGGATCTAGTTAGCTCAGTTCCTCATTTGTCTGTTTTTGCGAAATACTGCAGCGAAAGCCGGTTGTCAAGCAGGACGGAGGCAATTAATTGGCTTTGAAAATGACGTTTTGTGATGTGAGTTTGATCAGACTTGGGGGGGGGGGATTATGACGATTCGTAGTATTTCTAAAGCTGATCTCAACATGACGCTGCCACGTAGTATATCATTGACGTTCACGGAGAGCAAATCCAATTCAGGGCAGTTAAAATCCACGCTTGAAGTTGGTTGGTTGCTCATTAAACTGGACGGCGTGGCGTGGTCGCGCTCTTGGCTTCAGGATCTTCGTGCCGTCGTCCACTTCTTCGCCAGTGGTCAGCAGCCGATAGTAGTCTGCACTTGGACGCTGGTGAACGACACGTCTCGACTTGAGGCTCAGGTACAGGAAACTCACGGAAGCGAGGAAAAGCAGCACCGCGAGGGAGAACCCCACGAGGATTCCAGAGTTCTTGTGTGCACTATTTGAAAGCGTAGCGTCCTCCATGTCGAACCGAGTGCGCTTTCGAAATGACCGTGTCTTGCTCGGCAATGCGCTGCGCTCAATTCAACTCGATGACGCTTCTTCTCACTGGCATCGACTTGACCAAATCTTGCAAAGTCAGCGAATACGACTTGGGCAGGATTGGTTGGGAAGCGGAGCCAACTCGCTGGGCATGATGGGGTTGTTTTCGTCTCAGATCATCCTCGGCTCTTATGGAGGAATTAGGAGGTTGCTGTACGGCATTGCAGCTAACTGTAAACTGGTACACCTGGTGTCACCAGTTTGTTCCCTTTCGCAAAAAATCGAGTGGTGACATCACTGGCTGTTCGTGTTTATGTTGAAGTTTGAGTGTCTCGACCTCCGATGAGCCAAGGCACGGTACAGCGTACGCTGCGGTGGGCTCATTAGCACACCTCATGTTTACCGCCATGTCAGACAACTTCAATCTGAGCCGCAGATCTCCTCAAGGTCACGACACGCTGGCACGTTATTGTCTGTACCATGCGGCCTAACGAATCGTTTGGATGGTATTTGTAAAACGTGTACGACGATGATACTATCCAGGCAATACTATACGCGTCCTTCTCGCATCGAGAAAGCACCTCGTGAATGAAGCACACTGCGAGAGCTTTACATACAGTATCTCCTAATGAAAGATGCGTTTTGCTTTCCCTCCTTTCTAGCTAGGATGAAAAAAAGGTGACATCATATTCGAAAACTGCGTTCATCACCAGCCACTGATGAAAGTCGTTGCGCCCCAGCAACCACCCACCCAAAACAACAACTATTAATGGAGACCGGAGCAGTTGCCCTATCCAACGTGAAGCGCCGCCTTCTCCCTCACTTTTGAGGAGCTCATTCCAGAAAAGATCTTCCACTGCACAAGACTCACCCACAAGGACTGCAAAGCCACCTCGACATGGACACCAACCAACCAAGAGCGGGAGAGCACGGTGGCGAAGGTGATGCTCAGCGTACCATCGACGCTGTTCGCAATAGAGACATCGCAGCCATGCTCGTGCTGGTATTGGCTGAACAAGAAGAAGGAACAGTGGACGTCTGCGAGGCGCTCAAGCGATTCCGAGACTCTCAGCAGCGTTCGTTGGCCCATCTCGCGATCCATTGCAACAGCATGGAGGTGTTGGATTTCTTGCTCGCCAATGGCTTCGATCCAGACTCGGAGTGTGAAGACAGCGAGGGGAATACTCCCATGATGCTGGCGGTGTTGACTCAGAACCTGGACGCAGTGCGGCTTCTGGTATCCTACGGGAGCAGCGTCAGCGAGTGCGATGGCGATCTTCACACGCTGCTTCATCTGCTGGCGATGAATAGCGCAGAGAGTGAAGGTGACAGCTGTACTGGTGGTGCTCAACTGGTGGACTTGATCGTTCGGAGCGGTGACGTCGACATCAACGCGCGCGACAGCTCTGGGAACACGCCACTCCATCTTGCTGCAGTGTATGGATCTCCATCGATTGCAAGGCGCTTGATTCAGAGAGGAGCAAACGTCATCGCCGTGAATGACTGTGGATCCACACCGCTTCACTTTGCAGCAGCGACGGGGGACGTTCGCATCGTGGAATACCTGATCAACGCTGGCGCAGACGTGAACCTGGCAGGCTCACAGGGAAATACGCCTCTGATCGACGCCGCGTTCGTGAGCCAAAGCGCTTCGCCTCATTTCGCCTTCGGGGATTCCAACACACAGAGCCGAATCGTGAAGCTGCTGCTGGAGAATGGTGCAGATCCCAATGCTGTCAATCTTGAAGGCAACAATGCGCTCTTTGGAGCCGTGCGCAATGGCTTTGAGGACCTGATCGACCAGCTGAGCAGACAGCAGACTTCCAGTTGTTTCCAGCTGCGCAACAACCAACAGGAGACGTTGCTGCACGTTGCCGCTCGCGCTCAGGTCACGAATGTATCGATCTGGGAGAAGCTGCTGAAGTATTGTGGAATGGGGAGCGTATCGGCTTTGGATCGGTTCGAGCGCACGTGTGTTGGGATTTGGATGGCGTGGCCCCAGAGCTTTGGGGATCAAGATGAAGAGAGCGGCAGTGATGGTGGGTCATCATCAGTGTCTAGGAGAGCAATAGAAGCAAACGGGGTTCAGGCTGTGTCGAGTCTGCTGCTGTCGATCAAGTAGGTGAAGAAGATGCACACATACCTCGGGCATTTTCGCTCTTCTGGCCCGATAGAGAGATACAACTCCTAATTGTTGTAGCATTACCGGTATAGGGCGACATCCGAGGTTGATGCAAATGGTTTCGATATTACGATAGGCCGGGACAGCTCAGCCCAAGGACCTGGGGTGTACTTGAAGATCATGATTATGGCTCACTTCAACTTCAGTTGCAAGCTTACGGAAATTGACAGCGGGGTCACCGTTTTCTCGTCTGGGCGCTCTACTCTCAACCAACAAAGGACTTCGGCAGCCACGCAGAATGCCGGCGGCACCGGGAAACCAAAGTGGGGAGGTGTGATGAAGGGTCCATTCAGTATTAGCAAATCGCTTTCACCTCCAGCTGTGCGTCAACATATCTCACGCCGCTCGCCAACTGGGAAAAGTAAACGAACGAGACAGACATCATCCGTTTTTGCATTCATTCAGATTTCGATAGTCTGTTCTGTCGGAGTAATCACCAGTTATCACTCACTCCACCGAGATCAACGAGAGAGGAGCGCACACTGGAGCTCTCACTCTCACTCTCACTGCACAGTCAGTACAAATGCAGTGTGAAGATATGGAGCGGAATTTCTTAAAGAGGCCACTTCAGGCGAAGTAGTGGATGCTGTCGTAATTCAGCTCGCTCTCGTTGTTGGGCGACCCAGATGACGACGACACCTCGGGACCACAGAATACTTTCACTGTCGTATTTCATACTCCTGTGCTCACCATATTGGACAGGAAAATTGGATTCATTCAGGCGTCCTGGCTCTGCACGCGGTATCACCACATCCAAGTAACAACGGTCGTGAACCGTACCTTAGGAATGTAAGAAATGCGTGTCAACGCAATCGAGCCTCAATTGCAGCCTCAGCCTTTTGAGCTCTTCGCTCCTGTTCCCTCTGGTCAGATCCGAATTCCGTCCACAGACAGCACGGTATCACACACAGACAACAAGAACACCACCTTCATACAATAATGGCGAACAAGCAGTTCGACGTGGTCATCTACGGCGCCACGGGCTTCACGGGCCAGCTGGTGGCGCGCTACTTCCTGACCGAGGAGGAGACGCGCCTCGACTCTTCCTCCGCGCTCAAGTGGGCAATCGCCGGCCGCAGCGAGAACAAGCTGCTGCAAACCAAGGAGATCCTCAAGAAGAAGCTGCCCAGCGTCAAGCCCGAGGTGATCAACGCCATCCCGATCGTCGTCGCGGAGGCCACGGACGCCGACGCGATCCTCGCGCTCGTCAAGTCCACCAAGGTGGTGCTCACGCTCGCCGGACCGTACGCGATCTACGCCAACCTGCTCGTGCGATTCTGCGCCGAGAACGGCGTGCACTACTGCGACCTCACGGGCGAGATGATCTGGGCCGACAAGAACGTGCGCAACTACGAGGCTGTCGCGAAGAAGAGCGGCGCCAAGATCGTGCACTGCTGCGGCTTTGAGGCCATGCCGTCGGACATGACCACGTTCCTGCTCGCGGACTTTGTGCGCACCAAGCTCGACACCGAGGCGTCACACATCTCATACTACTGGATGGAGTCGCTCGGCGGCGTGAGCGGCGGCACGTGCGCGAGTCTACTCAACCAGATGGCGATCTCCAAGCGCGACGAGGTAAAGCGCATGTTCGACCCGTTCTTTTACACGAGCCCCGAGTACGAGCAGGAGAAGAAGCACCTCGAGGACGCCAACAAGACCGGCTTCCGCGTGCGCTATGACAAGGATCTGAAGGCGTGGACCACGGTGTTCATCGGCGCCGGCGCGAACTCGCCCGTCGTGCTGCGCAGCAACTACCTGCTCGGCGACTACTACGGCAAGTCGTTCAGCTACTGGGAGCGCTTCTCGACCGGCAACTTCTTCGTGCAGAACATCATCTCGCTCGTCACGGCGTCGCTGCTGGCGCTCTCGTACTTTGACCTGACGCGCAAGCTGCTGGAGAAGATCGTGCCGGCGCCGGGCGTCGGTCCGACCGAGGAAGAGCTCGTCAGGGGCTTCTTCAAGGCCGAGTCGCTCGCGTACGACGAGAACCGCAAGCTCGTCGCGCGCGGCTACACCACGGGCGTCGGTGACCCAGGGTACCTCATCACGAGCAAGATGATCTCGGAGATCGCCAAATGTCTCGCCAAGGACGAGCATGACGGCGCGGTCGCCACGGGCGGCTTCCTGACCCCCGCGAGTGCCGGCGGCCGCTCGCTCGCCAAGCGCCTGCACGACAAGGGCGTCATGCAGTTTGAGATCAAGAAGGTGGGCTAACTGAGCACTCAAGGGCTCGTTGTGAGGGTAGCTAGCATATTTGATGAGAATGGAGATGATGATGAAAGTGTGAGTGAAGTGCTTGTCCAGGGTCGAAGAAGACTGCTGGAAGAGATTTTTCCTATGAACGAATGAATGAATTTGTGATTGCTCCTTGGGTTGTCTAAGACTCAAGGCTAAGAAGATCCCGGGGTGTAGCATTGTCTATAGCAACGTACCACACAGACTTTGTAGTCTTTTATGTTCAATGGATGGCCAAGATTCTCGCGCAACACCGCTGCTGCAACTGCATATAAAAAATGGTATTCACATGCTCTTCAAAGCCGTAGAACGCAGAGACTGCTATGATCTATGCGATCATGACTCATACACTGTGTGCTTTGGGCACAGTATTGCGCTCATTAGCGACGTTGGTGCTTGTTTGCTTACTTGAGGACGCCAGCGGCGCGCAGCATCTCCGTGAGCTTGCCCGACTGGAAAAGCGCCTCGACGTCCGAACCTCCACCGATCGTCTCCTTGTTCAAGAACACATTTGGCACAGTGCGGCGGCCTACACAAGTAATCAATCGCATATGCGGACAGCACATACAGAATCAATACCGCAACAACTCGGTCATTCTGGTCAGGTACGACTTCAACTTGTGCCATTGAGGCCAATGAGCACCTGTCTTTTGCGCCAGGGCGCTCTGGATGTCGGCGCCAGAGGGGTCGTCTCGCTTCAGATCGAGCTCCACGACGTGGTACGGCACGCCGGTCTGCTTCATCACGTCCTTCGCCTACGTAGAGCATACCAGTACAGAAGGAACAGTGAGATTCAGCACATCAAGGTGGACTTATAGATCACTCGCCTTACAAAGAGAGACAGAGAGAGAGCGTACCATGGTGCAGTAGGGACAGTGCGACTTGCTGAAGATCGCCACGGGGTGCTCCGCCAGCACACGGTCGATGTACTCGAGCGCCACACCCTCATTCTCGCGCGAACTGGATGCTCCCATGGCTGCTTCTTCTCTCTTGGACCTGTTGGGCTTCTTGGGCTTCTTTCGATTGAGCTCTTCGTTCACATTTGCTTCCTGTACCATTCCTGTACCGTTCAGAAATGGTACAGTGTACCCATATATAAAGTATACCACCTTTTTACCCACACATACTCAAATGTATATCTCAAGTTACGCGTGTATACTGCTGATTTACAGAATACTTAGTATGGTGCACGTTGACTACTTAATGGGAAATGTGTGAACTTTGATCCAATCTGTCAACTTATTGGACTGAGCCTTCGTCTTCTTGCCTCGCAACCTTGCCTACCTTCACTTCAAAGGCGCTTGGCAAAGTGGAGCTGCTCGTAGTCGTCTCGCAGCACCACAGTCTTTGTGTGCTCGTAGCCGATCGACTGATAGAACTTGCACGCCTCAGCCATGAACGCGTCCGTGGAGAGCGTCACTGTCTTGAATCCGTTCTCCTTGGACCAGGTCTCCAGGTGGGCCACCAACTTCTTGCCGAGGCCGTATCGGCGGTACTCGGCGCTCACGTACATACGGCGCAACTCGCCCTCATGTTCAGGTTTCACCTCGAGTCCGACCATCGCGACGACCTTGGCTTGATCGTCGCCGTCATTGTCGTTGTTATCTCCATCATGCTCAGCGATGGTCGCGACTCAGAAGTTGCCTCCAGGACGGATGTACACCTCGTCGATCTTGGAGAGGTCGTCCTGGATGCTCTTCTTGATGTAGTTCATCCACAGATGCAGGTACTCGGCGTGCTTGTACGCGTAAAAGAGCATGCCATCGGTGAAGAGCTGCTCGACGTGCTTCTGGTCCTTTGGTTCGTACTGCCGGATCTGGATTTGCGAGGCGACAGTAGACATCGACTTTGGGTCCATAGTGCTTAGGTTCATCCCGGAAGTCGCTCGTTTGTTTGTTTGCTTGTTTGCTTGTTTCCTTGCTTGCTGGAGAGGTCAGATCCAAGAGTGAGTGAGGCACAGCCAGCCAGCCGGCCATCCGTCGACTCTTGGGCAAGGGCCCTTCGGTCTTTGATGAGTGTGGTTGATATCTTACAGTGGACGGCCGTGTTCGTCCACACATCTGCTGCATCTGATGGTGCCTGTCCAACCAGTCGTTAGCCTACCTTCCGATAGTGGTGGCTCATATTAGTTTAGCACTCAATATCCCTTGCTCTACTCGTGTGGACGAATGAGCATTCGCTCTCACAGTTGGAAAGGTTAGCATGGGAAAGCCTAGTTCTAATGTCCAGCACCTTGAGAAAGCCAATCTCAGATTGGATTTTTCTAGGTACGCCATGTCCGCATCAGATTACCTGCTCACGAACATGCTGTTGGATTAAATTCATTTTGGCTTTTCTGATGTTACTTTTTGTTTGTGTAGTCGCTCATAGTCGAAGCGTGCGGCCTGGTTTACTGTGTACATGAGCTTCGTCCTAGGTCCTAGGTCCTATGCCCTAGGTCTCAGAGGTTCTTGGTGAAGTGGAACGTTTCAAAGCGCGGGTCCTCGCTGAAGACCTCGGTCTTGGTGTGCTCGTAGCCGATCGACGGGTAGAACTTGCACGCCTGCGTCATGACGGAGCCCGTGGAGAGCCACACTTTCTTGAACCCGTGCTCTCTCGCCCAGTTCTCCAGATGCGCGACGAGCAGCTTGCCGACGCCGTAGCGGCGGTACTCGGCGTTCACGGACATGCGCCGCAGCTCGCCCTCGCCGTCCGGTTTCGTCTCGAGCGCCACCATCCCAATCATCCTCTCGTCCCCGTCCTCTTCTTCTCCTCCACCATTCGCTTGCTGCACGGTCGCGACCCAGAAGTTGCCGCCCGGCCGCATGTACACGTCCTCGATCTTGGCGATGTCGTCGCTGATGCTCTCGTTCACGTAGCCCTCCCAGAGCGGACGCAGGTCGGGGAAGTTGGCCGCGTACGAGAGCATGCCGACCGCGAAGAGCTCCTCGACCTGCTTGAGGTCCTTCGCCTGGAACTGCCGGATCTGCACCTCTGGGGCTGCTGGTGGTGGGGTCTGTGAGGATACTGCTGTTGGTGCCGGCAGTAGCGCTGTGAGCGTCTCGGTCGGAGCCATCGTGCTTGTGACTGTGTGTGTGTGTGCTTGTCTTGTGACTTGTGCTGAAACTCTCGGTTTCGCGAATGAGAGAGAGAGACTCACGCGAAGACAAGGAGCGAAAGCGGGCGAGCAGGCAGACGACCCTGCAACGCTGGAATGGGATGTCGTAATCACCCAAAGCATCTGCTTTTTGCATATAAGGCGGCGATTATGGTCCAGTCAGGAGGGTCGATTAGTACATGTCCGTCATTGCGTTTCTCTCTCTCTGTCTTTGCGACAGCTCGATCCAACAACGGTCGAGAGCTTTCCGCAGATGTGGTCGGTGGAATTCCGCCGATGGACCCCCTCCCTGTTATCCTACCAGTGCTAGTGCTACAGTATCACCAGTGCATTCGATGCTCGGCCAGCCAGTGCGGAGAGCATTAAGCGGATACGGCTTGTTTAGGACAAGGAGCTCTATGCTCGCTCACCACATAGATGTTATATTACAGGGTGCCTCGGTCTTCTTCTTACTTCATCATCATCATATTCGCTGGTTCTTACAGTTTCCTCAGAGGGTCTTGGCAAAGAGCACGGCTTCAAAGTACGGCTCTCGGCTCACGACCTCGATCTTGGTCTGCTCGTAGCCGATGGAGGCGTAGAACTTTCGCGCCTGGGTCATGACGGCGCCCGTGCCGAGCCAGACACTCTTGAAGCCCTGCTCCTTGGCCCAGTTCTCCAGATGCGCGACGAGCAGCTTGCCGACGCCGTAGCGTCGCGCCTCGGCTCTCACGGACATGCGGCGCAGCTCGCCCTCGCCCTCCGGCTTCTTCTCGAGCCCGACGATGCCGACGACGCGCTCGTCGATCGTGGCGACCCAGAAGTTCCCGCCCGGCTGGAAGTACACGCCCTCGATGTTGGCGAGGTCGTCCTCGCAGCTTTCGCGCACGTAGTCGGCCCAGAAGTCGCGGAACTCCGGGTGGAAGGCCGCGTAGTAGTTCATGCCCGCGGCGAAGAGCTCCAGGACGTCCGGCCGGTCCTCCGGGCGGTACTGGCGGATCTGCACCGCAGCCTTGGACGACGGCGAGGCGTGCTCCAGAGCAATGGTGTTCTCAATCAGAGCCATTTCGGAGGCTTGGCGTGTACTGGAGCTTGGTGTGCTGTAGGGAGCCAATTCGAGACTGAAAGGCGAGTAGTCCGGTGGTGGAGAGAGGATGTGAAGGAGAGAGAGCGAGAGACCTGCTGACCTGATGAATCCCAACTGATCACGCAATCGAGCGAGCGCGTGCCGTTGGTTTTGGATTTGAGTGCTTTTCTCATAGACACGTTAGGCTTCTCGCTCGCATCATTCGAGCGCCGGCACAAGACAAAGAGCTCTCCGAGCCTGAGAGGTCACGCGTCAACATGATTGGTATTGCTCCAGTTGGGTCGTCTCGCATGCCTCTTCATCGAGGCGTGGGCCTTAGCGACACTCACTCACCTGGCTTCAGATTTCAGAGCTCGAGCAAGGCAAGCAGGATCTCACTTCGCCGTCAGGTACCAGATCTCAGAGGGTGAAAGGCTGACATGCCGAACGACTGCCTGCATTCGACGGGTCTGTCGAGGGTATCGTTTGCGAGACCAATTGCACGCAAGAGCACCACAGTCGTTCGTTCATACTGGTACATCGATTGATTTGCTTGCATGCAATTAGTGCTTTCTCGGTTTTCAGCGCTTCGGCTACGTCTTCATAGCTTGAGCTGCATACCCAGCCAAGCCCTACAGGCTCAAATATGTTTTTCAAAGTTGAAGACTTCGTAGAGCGGGTCGGGGCAGAGCACGCTCATGAATGTGTAGTTGTAGCCGAGTCGGTAGTAAAACTTGTGCACGCCGGTCATCATGTTGCCGTTCGAGAGCGTGAGCGTCGTGAAGCCGTGTCCCTTGGCCCACTGCTCCATGTGGTTGATCAGCAGCACGCCGATGCCGAACCGGCGGTACTCGAGCTTGACGGCCATGCGCCGCAGCTCACCCACGCCGTCGGGCTTCTTGTAGATGCCCAGGATGCCGACCGTCACGGGCTTCTCCGTCGCCTCGTCCGTGGTCGTCGCGACCCAGAAGTTGCCGCCGCGCGCCATGTAGTGGGCTCGCACGTCCGCGAGGTCGGCCTTGAGCGTGTCCCGGATGTAGTCCACCCAGACGCAGTACTGCGGGTGGCCCTCGACCGCGTAGTACATCATGCCGTCGCTGAAGAGCTTGGCCACGTCGGCCAGGTCCTCGTCACGGAACTCGCGGATCTGGATTTCGGGTTTGTCGCTGCTGCTGGTGGTGGTGACGGAGGCGCTGGTGCTGGGAGAGGCATGGGGCGCAGAGGTCAAGGCAGCTGCTGGCGAGGGGGGCGCGTCCTGGATTGGCGCCATTCTTGCTGTGATTGCCTGTGCAGAAGGGGGTCGAACCTGTCCACTGGGCTGATGGTTTGGCGCGCGCGCGTGGGATGGAGCAATGAAAGTGATTTGAATGAAAGGCAGGCAGTGAACGCAATGAATTTCGATCCTTTCTGTCCAGGAGTCATCGATGTGGATGTGTGTGCACGTTGCTTCGTAATCGTTTGGCTCTTTTATGTGTAAAATGAACTTCCATAATAGGTATTGGACGCCAAAATCGATACATGTATGTTAAAAAGGCTAATCAAGTAAGTGATAAGCTTGAATGTGATTCAAAGATTTTTTAGATTATATAAAATGATAAAATGGAGGGACCCAACTTGTGTTTGTTGAACGGGTGATTGGTCCATCACCTGGTTCTGGAAAGTGCATGTGGCTCCCAGAAAGTTCCTCCAACCAAAATGGGACGCGAAACGACGCAGAAATCGTCACTCTTTGGAATCCTGAAGTTGCTCGCTCGCTGCAGAAGGACTTCCTTTTCATTTCATAGCAAACCGCCCTGCCTGCTTGCTTCATTCCTTCCATGCACTCGATTCGCACAGGGCGTATACCATCGGATGTCCATCGACTACCCGGTTTGTGCTATTGTACGCACCCTGTTGCTCCATTGTCGAGCATAACCTCCGGTACCTCTTCCTGGGATTGGAGTGCACCATTTCATGTCGACTACTCGCAAAGCATTCGGAGGTACGATACAGGAGCAAGAGGTTGGGGCTTGCATGAGCAGGTGAGTGCGATCCATCGCTGATAAGAATGATGGGTAAAGTTCGTATCACACCTTGGATGTGTGCTTCCGGGATGCGTCCTCCCTCGTCCAATCCTCCTGTGGGTTCCCCCTCGCATTGTTCTACCGGTCTCACCTTCATCGACAGTTCAAAGCGACATACCACACCACTCTCACGTGTGATCTTCCATGCATGGTAAGGTTACGCGTAAGGACGTGGGATGGTCACTTGTATTATGATACAAAGTCCATGTACAGATGTCGCTACTCGTATTGCTAGAGCAACTTCTCGTAGTGGACGTTCTCAAAGAGCGGATCTTGGCACATGACGCTCGTTCGGACGTACTGGAAGCCCTGCGCCTCGTAGAACCTGTGCGCCTGCACCTGCTTGACCGAACATGAGAGCTCAAGCTTCTTGAACTGTTGCTCCTCGTTCGCCCACTGCTGTGCGTGATTGAAGAGCAGTTTGCCGATCCCAAAGCGCCGGTGGTCGGCTCGCACGGAGACCCGTCGGAGCTCGCCGACGTCATCCGAGTGCTTTTGGATCGCAAACGTCCCAACAACGATGGTAGAGACTGGACGAGTAGCATCAGGTTCCTTGGAGTCACTCAGATGGGTATTTGTTGCGGTGGCGACCCAAAAGTTGCCGCCGCCACCAACGTAGTGGCCGAGGATGTCCGCCATGTCCTTCTTCAGCGACGTAGCGATGTAGTCGACCCAGACCGGGTAGAGCGGGTCGTCCTCGTGCGTGTAGGACATGAGCCCGTCTTGGAAGAGCTCGAGCACTTGCTTGAGGTCCTCCTGACGGAATTGGCGGATCGCGATCGTTGGAGAAGACGCGGCTGATGGCAGGTAGTCATTCGTTTCATCCTGATTTGAGCTCAACGCCGAGGAAGAGGCTTGTTGGACTTCGATGGGAGCCATCGTGGAGCAGACTGTCTGGGTCTAAGATCGAAGAATGCGGAATGAACACTTTTGCTCACGAATGGACCAGAATTATGATCGAGAGCGCGCGACTTTCTGAAGATTCGCCGCCGTCCAGCAACAAATGAACGTTTGGATGAGTTGGTGGTGGTGTGTCCCAAGATTACGGCTGTTGAATGGTCGATATGTGATGGGACGAAAAAGGAGTTTTGAAACCAACCAACGCTAACAGGAACAAACAGAACGCTCAATATTGTTAGATCTGCTTCTCGAACTGCGTCAGTTCGAAGTACGGGTCGTTGCAAACCACTCGAGTGGTCATAAACTTGTACCCGAGCGACTCATAGAATTTGATCGCGAGGTGCTGCGTCGCCGCTGTTGAGAGCGTGAGCGCCTTGTACTTGTGGTCTTTAGCCCACTGAGTCGCGTGGTTCATGAGCAGCTTGCCGATGCCGAAGCGACGGTACGCGGCCTTGACGGAGACTCGCCGCAGCTCAGCGAGCTCCTCGCTCTTCTTCTCGATCGCAATCGTGCCGACGATGACGGAGTCACCTGTTGTGGTGTCCTTCATGGTCGCGATGGAGAAGTTGGAGCCTTTGGTGTTCAGGTAAAAGCCCTGGATGTCGGCGAGATCTGTCGCGAGTGAGTTGCGGACATAGTTGACCCAGACCTGGTAGTGCGGGTGGCTGGGCTCCGTGTAGAACATCATGCCGTCCTTGAAAAGCGTGAGCACAGCGTCGAGGTCTTGAGGTTCAAACTGACGGATGGTGATCTCTGGGGGTTCTTCAGGCGTTGCTTTGGGTCTCAGAGCTCTTTGGTCTTGCGGATGACTCACAGTTGGCGACGCACTCGCAGTGAAAGCCATGCTCTGGTTAGTCTGTTACTCTGGTTGACAGTGGTGTGCTCTCTTGAAGGAAGAATGGAGAATGAGCATGAGCATAAGAGCAATGCTGCAACGGTGGGTGGGGTGGGGTGGTCTGATCACGAGAGAGGCTGGTAACGGCAAACGAAAGTGTTGGTCTCATCCATCACCAAACAGCACAGATGGATACACAAAGATTCTTGTGGCCGGCAGACAGACAGCCAATATCCATAGCCGGTGCGTCCTTCAGATTGCACAACAAGCAACAACGGACCATCCACTGCTCTCCGTGTTGGATGTCGAGTTGAAGGCGTCATGCGCGCCGACAGGGATCAAAGCAATCAGTATGGACACACAGCATGTTCAATTTATTTATTATACGACCCAGCCACAAATCGTTAAATCTCCTTTTCAAAGTGCGTGAGCTCAAAGTAGGGCTCTTGGCAGAAGACCGTGGTCTTGGTGAGCGTGTGCCCGAGCGACTCGTAGAACCGGTGCGCGAGGTGCTGCGTCGCGGCATTCGCGAGAATGAGCTTGGTGTACTTGTGGTCCTTGGCCCATTGAGTCGCGTGGCACATGAGCAGTTTGCCGATGCCGAAGCGGCGGTACGCGGCCTTGACGGACACGCGCCGCAGCTCCGCGACGCCCTCGGTGACGCTCTTCTCAATACCGAGCGTGCCGACAATCATCTCTTGCTGGTGTTGCTCTTGGCCTTGACTGCCGTTGATTATAGCGGCAGTCGCGATGAAGAAGTTGGAGCCCTCACGCATATAGTGGTCCTGAATGTCGGCCAGGTCCTCCTGGAACGAGTGCGCGA
Source organism: Globisporangium viniferum (assembly GCA_023333705.1). Taxonomy (NCBI): domain Eukaryota; phylum Oomycota; class Peronosporomycetes; order Pythiales; family Pythiaceae; genus Globisporangium; species Globisporangium viniferum. Next base: position 44,227 of record JAASFI010000073.1, on the reverse strand, counting down.
CGTAGTCCACCCAGACCTGGTACTGCGCGCGGCCCGGGTCCGTGTAGAACATCATGCCGTCCTTGAAGAGCGTGACGACGTGCGCGTGGTCCTCCGGTCGGTACTCGCGGATGGAGATCTGCGGTGTCTTGCTTGTGTCGTTGACATCGGCAGTAGCAGCAATAAGCGGGTATTGCTGGGCTTCTGTCGCAACAGTCTCAATTGGAGCCATGTTCGCTCGTCGCTCTTGCTGTATGACGATGGTCTCACTTTGCCGGCGCTGGGGGGATTCAGGAATGACGCCGAACGCGCGGAGACCAGGCTGTCCACTCCCCCGTTGTCCACTAATCATTTGATGGGACCTTCTCTGTGTCCACGCTTGATTGAGCGGGCTACGCTAGTCGAGAAGGTTACAGTTGTCATCCATCCAACCAAGTGAGCCACTCACTCGGAGCTCTTCGAATGTCAAGCTGAGGGACACAAACCAACAGTAAACCCCTTCCAGTTCCCATATGTCAATCTGCATTTATCATATCCCTTCTGATAAGTACTGTAGGCGCCTTTGACTGAATCATAGTTGACACTCAAGTCTACTAATGTTACAGCTCCTTGGCAAAGCAGGCGAGCCAGTAGTCCTCGGCCTCGGGCTCCTCCCTCACGAATCTGTAGCCGCACTTGGTGTAGAATTTGATCGCGTCGTGCATCAGGACGCCCGTACTCAGCGTCACGGTCTTGACGTCGTCCGCCTTGGCCCAGGTCTCTAGGTGGTCGATGAGCAGGTGACCAATGCCCATGCGGAAGCAGGCGCTCTTCACAGACAGCCTCCGCACTTCACCTTCGTCCTGAGACTTGCGCTCCAGTCCGACCATGCCGACGACGATCTCCTCAACATCACCAGACTCGCCGCCATCCGAGCTCTTCGTTGGCATGGTCGCGACCCAGAAGTTGCCGCCACTGGCGATGTAGGCGGCCTCGATGTCTGCGAGGTCGTCCTTCAAGCACGACGCGATGTACTGGAGGTTGTAGTCGTCCTGGTGCGCCTCGTAGGAGCACATGCCCTCGGTGAAGAGGTCGGCGACAGCGGCGGCGTCTGCTGGAGCGAACGGGCGGACGCGCACGACCGTTGCTGCTTGGTTCTTGGTGGTGGTGGGGGCGCTATGCTGCTGCTGTTGTTCGGAAGCCACGCCCATTGCTGTCTGTTGCTGTTGCCTTCTGTGCAGGTTGCTATGTGAAGCGAAGCAAAAAGGAGATTGGAGGAAGAGATGCTGGTCAAAGTTGGTGCATCACTCTATTAATACGTTATCTTCATACTAGTACTTTTTAAATAAATACAAAGGTCAAGCAACAAGCTATCATTTATACATTCTTGGCCGTTTGCATATTTAAAGAGGTTTTTCCCAATTACGAGATGTTTTGATTATCGGTTGGATTACGAGTTGTCTTGATTACTGGTATGTGACTGCGGCTCTGTCACTAATGGCACATGTCACATATCACGCGTGCTGCTGCTTGCTTTGCCAAGCAGGTTCCTGGACCCATGTTTGACAATACACGCTCTCAGTTTCTATTGCATCTGCACGCACTTGCGATTGGCTATTGGTTATGCACACACGAGAGCCTCTCTCTCTCTCTCGCTCGACCTCTTCACACGAGCTCCTTGCGAAAGTACGCGAGCTCGTAGTGGCCCGACGCGTTCTCGGTCTTTGTAAGCGTGTAGCCGAGCTTCTTGTAAAAGAGGCACGCGTCGTGCATCACCGTGCCGGTGTTGAGGCTCACGCTCGAGAAGCTGTTGGCTTTCGCCCACTGCTCCAGGTGCGCCACGAGGATCTTGCCGATGCCGAAGCGGCGGTAGGCGCTCTTGACCGACAGACGGCGCAGCTCGCCGTCGCCCTGTTCGTCTTTGTTCGGCTGGTACGCGATCATGCCAATGACCTCCTCCTCTCCGTCACCATCGATGGTCGCGATCCAAAAGTTGCCGCCCGGTGTGATGTACGTGCCCTGGATGTCGGCGAGATCGGTCTCGAGCGACCACTGGATGTAGCGCAGGTTGCCCTCGCCCTGGTGGCCCGCGTACGAACGCATGCCCTCGGTGAAGAGCTTCACGACCGTTGCGTGGTCATTGGGGACGTACTGCTGGATGCGCAGGCGGCGCTGGAGCGCGGCGACGTCCAGTGCGGCGGTAGATGCAGGAGGCTCTTGTGGGCTCATTGGCGAGTGCAGTGGCGATCAATCTGCAGACAAATTGCAGAAATGAAGGGGAACTGCGAAATTGGGGTGTGCCGCCGTGTGGGCGGTCAGGGCAGTAGCTTTGAGTGACTGGCGGCTGATGAGTGAGCAGTTCGTGAGTGAGGGTCTGCTGTCAGAATCTTCCCCACCTGTATCATACCTCACTGTGCAATATTTCATTTTATGATGGCTTTTTCGTTACAAGATCTAAGTTTATTTTATTTTTAGACGTACTTTTTATAAGAGGGTTCGCTTTCCAAGCGTGTCAATCATCAACTCACCCTTGATAATGCAGCTTTGAGTCAAAAATCTAGTATTAAGAGGTTATTTAATGAATTGAATGCTAGGTAAAAATGATATTTATGTATTTTATAGAGGTGTGAGGTAGTCCTGTCGAGAGCCGCATGCAGCAGATAAATTGCTGGATCTCAGATTCTGAGTGCCCAATTTCCTGTCTCCGGTCTCAGGAGTCAATATTGCACTCTACTTACTCCCTGCTCACTTCTCAACCGGCTTCCTGTGCAGAAGACACCACGCCAGCACACCAGCCGCAAACGCGCCAATGGCTCAAACGCAAGGTCAAGAATCCCCAAATGGAGCTGCCTTCGCGAACGACGCACCCAAGATCGTGATCCGCCAGTTCCGAGACGAAGATCGTGCGGCTGTTGGTGCGATCTTTGTCGATGGTTTCCCCGTCCATTTTGGTGAGGATGCGGAGATGGTGGACGCGTACATCAAGAGCTGCCTCGAGTCGGACCTTGCAGACGTTGTCGGCACGTACATGAACAGAGGAGGCAACTTCTGGGTCGCGACCATGGAGACTGACACCGCAGAGCCGCAGGTAGTGGGCATGGTGGCACTTGAGAAGAAGGAAAGTGGTGATGGTGAGCTACGGCGCATGTCCATCAAGAAAGAGTTTCGACGCTTCGGTGTTGGCAAACTGCTGGTGTGTGAACTGGAGCAGTGGGCCAAGGCGAATGGGTACGAGACGATCTCACTCTGGACGGGAGAAGAGATGAAAGTCGCGCAGAAGTTCTACTCTGCGATCGGGTACGAGAAGAAGAGCGAGCGAGCGATCCCGGAAGACCCGAACTTCATCGTCTTTGAGTTTGCCAAGCAGTTGTAACATGGCAGCTTTCTTGTGAGCCTGTCGGGTTGGCGGGCTCGCCACTTCCCATGGCAGTTGATGAGAAGGAGCAGACGTGAAGGCTGTTACATGAATGGAATGGAGAAGTGTATGGAGATTGAAGTGTCAAGATTCGTGGCATTCGGTGATTGGCGGCTGGCTGCGCTTGACGTGACGCGTGAGTGATGGTCTCATACTGAAAGCGGCCACCAAGTCTGCTAGATCAGTGAATACTCTTTCTCTTTGGTTGTCGCTTCTCATTCGTTTACTGCTGATAGTTCACTTGTCGATTTACGCCCAGTCCAGGCTCACCAGCAGCGTCACTAAAAGCGATTCCATGGTGTTGACAGAGGCTCAAGAGCCTCAGCCACCACCATCCAAGATGCAGAACCACATCCTCGCGGCGACTGCATCAGCTTCTGCTGATGCAGTGGACCGCGCGCCACCAAAGATCGCCATCCGCCAGTTCCGAGATGAAGACCTCCCGGCTGTACTCGCGATGTTTGTCGACGGATTCGTTTCCCACTCAACTGACGACGGAGAATACGTGGAAGGGTACATCAAGAGATCTCTCGAGTCGGATCTCGCCGATATCACCGGCTCGTACCTCGCTGTTGGCGGAAACTTCTGGGTCGTGACCACAGACAAAGACGATCCTGAGGTCGTGGGTATGGTGGGGCTCGAGAAGAAGGAGAACGGTGGTGATGGTGAGCTGCGGCGCATGTCGATCAAGAAAGAGTTTCGCAGGTTCGGCATCGGCAAACTCATGGTCGCGGAGTTGGAGCAGTGGGCAAAAGTGAATCGGTACAGCTCGATCTCGCTCTGGACGCGTCGAGAGATGACAGTTGCGCACGCGTTCTACACGTCAGTCGGGTACGAGAAGAAGAGCGAGATGCCGATCCCGGAAGACCCCAAGTTCGTCATCTTTCAGTTCGTCAAGCAGCTTTAGGCATTACGCGTGGGCTGTTGCGATGCTTTACGAATCGCTTACGAGAGCTCTCGTGTATTCCTAAAGCGTGTGCCTGGGTCCGAGTTTCAAATTGATTCCTCCGACGTGAACATCTCGATGACAGCCGATCTTTCTCCGCAGGGTCGTAAACATCTGCGATTTCAGCTCAAAGAGCGATGCCGTAATCATTTGTCCCTTCCTAATGACTATCATAGATTTACAACTAGTATAAAAAGAATTTTTGCACTCCATGATAGTATCATTACGACAAAGAATTAAAAGTATATAGAGGTACTTTGAACTTCCAGTCTAATAGCTAGTCACAAGCAACTCATTTTGCAAATCGTATGTTCTCTTCCTCTCTCTCCCCATCAAAGAGGCTCCCATGCCGGTGCTGCTGGCCATGAGAGCGAACCAGCTTGTCAATCGTCATCTGTCCGACGTCGCAATGAGAGCGCTACTGAGGAGCTCACTTCTCAATCTCCCTCGCCCCTCACAGCGCATTACCACGTCAACCTCCACCGGAATCTCCATCTTCAGTCGATCCATCACCATGACACAGGAAGCACAGCCCAAGATCGTCATCCGCCAGTTCCAAGACCAAGACCGCGCGGCTGTCGGCGCGATCTTCGTCGACGGGTTCCCACCAATTCCAGAGGAAGAAGCGCCAAAGCTGCACGAATACATGCGAAGCTGCCTCGAGTCCGACCTCGCGGACGTCGCCGGCACGTACATCAACCCGGGTGGCAACTTCTGGGTCGCGACCATGGAGACTGAGGAGAGCAAAGAGCCTGCGGTCGTGGGTATGGTCGCGCTCGAGAAGAAGGAGAATGCCGACGGCGAGCTACGACGCATGTCCGTCAAGCGAGAGTTCCGTCGCTACGGTGTCGGCAAGCTGCTGGTGACAGAGCTCGAGCAGTGGGCGAAGGCGAATGGGTACAAGACCGTGTCGCTCTCGACCGGGGAGCAGGTGGTCGTCGCGCAAAAGTTCTACACCGCAATTGGATACGAGAAGACTGGCGAGCGACCGATCCCAGAGATGCCAAACCTCACGCTCTTCGACTACCGCAAGCACCTCTAGATTCATTTAGTACGTGAGATCTCGCAGCTCCGCGAGACTCGATAGACTGGCTACCGTTGTAATTCGCCAAAATACCCACATAACATGTTCTCTATCGACAAACAGCGTACAGTATTGTATCTCACGACTCCTTCAATCTAATCGTGAACTAACCACCAGTCTCTCTACAATCGCTTTGTGAACCGCACGTCCGCGTAGTAGGGGTCCTCGCAGACCACAATCGTCTCTTGCTGCGTGTATCCGACCGAGCGATAGAACTCCTGTGCGGCTGTCATCACTTCGCCAGTCGTCAGCGTCACTTCCTCATATCCATTCTCCTTTGCCCACTGCTCGAGCTCCTGGACCAGCAACTTGCCGACGCCGAACCTGCGCGCTTCCTTCTTGACGGACATGCGTCTCAGTTCACCAACACCATCCGCTTTCTTCTCGAGTGCCACCATCCCTACAACTTCAGATCCCCCATCGCTGCCATTATGAGCCGTCGTAGCCACCCAGAAGTCCCCTCCTGGAAGGATGAACGCGCCTGGGATGTTCGCGAGGTCGGTCTCCAGGCTGCGCTGGATGTACGCGAGCGTGCCGGCGTTCGACGAGTGGTCCGCGTACGCGAGCATGCCCTCCTGAAAGAGCGCGAGCACCGCCGCGTGGTCTGCAGCGTGGAACTGGCGGACGGTGATGGACGCTGCTGCTGTGATGGCGCCATCCGCGCCGGAGGTGGGGGCGGTGGTCGTGGTCGGAGCCATTTTCGTGTCAGCCCTTGTTTGTGTGTTTGTTGTCCAGCTCAAAAAGTTATTTTTTGCGAACAAAATTTATCAACCTAAAACCGTCTTGGTTTTTGACGATAGGAGTATTTCACTATTGGGGAAAGTCCTACTGGCTCAGCTAAAACCGCTCAACAATGTGTCAAGAGTATTATTGATGATGGCTACATTTTTGTTCCAGTGCGGTTTGAGCACGAGCCTGAACGCAAGAGCTCTCGTCAAACTACCTGGTACGATCCAAAATGCATAGCAAGCGAGAGAGCTTTCGCCCAGCCAACTCTGGGATGTTGGTTGACGTAAGAGCGCAGCGTGCACAACTATCGGTGGATAGTTCGACTTGTAGAGAAAATGGTACTCTGGGACGGTATTTTTATGTGTTCGAGCGAGTATTTCGGACTGCTGTGAGTAGGGGGTCAGACAGCTCCGCGCCTCATAAGAACGCGAAGCCATGCCCATAACACCAGCTCGTGTCATGCTGCTCAACGCTGACGTTTGTGAGCGTTAGAGAAAGAAGAGAGCTCACACACACGAATCAAAATCATCTGGCGGGCGACACAACAATGGCGCAGCAGAAAATGCAGCAGAAGCCGCTGCAGCTCGGCCACGAGAGCTTCACCTTCGCGCGCAGCCCCAACATGCCGATCGCGCTCGCGAACAAGCGCATGATCCAGTCCGCGAAGGGCGAGCACAGCGGTGGCAACGATAGCCAGTTCTCAGCACACCATGCGCGCCAAATGGTGAAGCTCACGAGCTCAGCAGCCTCTCAAAGTCAAAGTCAGCAAGGTCATTTGCCTGGTCCAAAGTCCACTATCAGCTCGCGATCGACTACGACCAGCACGTTTGACGCCAAGAAGCAGCTCGAGAGCGCGTTCAAGACCCGGTCGAGCGCCGCGATGGCGCTTTCGCCGGTCGCTCGCCCCATGTCTTCTGGTGCGTTCAAGCCGCGCAAGATCGAGCCCACGCGCTTTCGCTACTTTTGTAAGTGCTCTCTCTGTGACGGAGCCCTACGTACCATTTGGTCTTGACGACTATGAACGTAAACTTTGACACTTGCTTTTCTTCCTATGCAACCTACCTAGATGACCGTGGGGACCTACCGCTTCGAGTCAACTTTGCCGGCGCTGTACGCAAGCTCCAGTGGCAGGTGGACCTCGCGAAGCTCGACTACAGCCACTACCTGCCGCTGTTCATGGAGGGACTGCGCGACCTGGACGAGCCGTACCAGTTTCTCGCGCTCAACGGCACGATGGACCTGCTCGAGAAGGGCGAGAACCGCACGCTCGCGTGCATCGCGCTGCTGGTGCTGCCCATGAAGCAGAACCTCATGACGCGCAACCCGAGCGTGCTCTGCGTGCAGATGAAAGTGCTGCAGAAGGTGGTGCTCTGCTGTCCGTACGTGGGCGAGGCGCTCGTGCCGTACTACCGCCAGCTGCTCTCGATCTTCAACCTGTTCACCACGAAGCGCGTCAACTGCGGCGACAAGATCGACTACGGCCAGCGGCGGCAGGAAAACCTCGGCGACCTCATCCTCGAGACGCTCAACGTGCTGGAGACCCACGGCGGACGTGACGCCTTCGTCAACATCAAGTACGTATCGGCATGTGATGACGCGAGGTCGCTTGTAAGTATTGGTGTACCTAGGCTAACCTGTGGGCGTTGGCTCTACCTTGACCTGTGTGGCTCTGTTAGGTATATGATCCCAACCTACGAGAGCTGCATGCAGCAGCGCCACCGTTAGGCTGCTGGCCTAATACCTTGATGAGACCCTGTAAGATAGAGCTGAATGCGACAATAGAGCTGGGAATTCTATATAGAGTCCAAAAGCTTTCGACGCGCTTGTTAGAATGAAACTCCACACACAAGTAAGACTCGCACGCTTTGCTCCCTCAAGTCTATTTTGACTCCCCATTTGCGAGCTTCCTCTCTCTCTCTCTCTCTCTCTCCTCCATTCACTGTCTAGGTACTGCTTTATTGCTAGAGTGGTAGAGTCATGATGAAGAAGCGGCCGGTGCTGACGCTGCTCGCAGTCGAAGACGAGCTCCGAGCGCCAAACAAACCCCGCAGTCGAGCCTCAAAGTCAGACAGGAAGGGCGGTGACGATGAAGAAGATGGCGACGACGACGGCGTCCCTTCTGAAGAAGAAGAGGAAGAGATCGACGAACTGGAGAACTCGTGCGACATCGGCGAGACCACGCTGCGCAAGGGCCAGATCCACATCAACCAGACGGGTGTCACCTTCGTCTCCAAGTCTCACAACCATCATCATCATCACCACCACCACAGTCACCACGTGAGGGATACAGAGGTCGACGAGGTCTCGGACGAGCCGCTCTACCAGGCCAAGCGCAAGCTCATCTCGCTAGAAGAGCTCGAGACCCTGGGGGTCATCGGCCGCGGGTGCTCGGGCCACGTAATGCGCGCCAAGCACCACGCCACGAGCGCGCTCTACGCGGTCAAGCTCGTGAACAACGTCTACGACAAGGCCAAGCGTGACCAAATGCTCACGGAGATCCGCACGCTGTACAGCGTCGAGAGCCCGTACCTCGTGGACTTCTACGGCGCGTACTTCAAGGACCACGCGCTGAGCATCGTGCTCGAGTACTGCGAAGCCGGGTCGCTCGACAAGCTCATCACCAAGCAGCAGCGGAAACCCGTGATGCCCGAGCGCGTGATCGCCGCCATGGCGTTCCAGATGCTCATGGGGCTCTTCCACCTGAAGCAGACCCACCACTTCCACCGCGACATCAAGCCGCAAAACATTTTGGCCAAGGCGAACGGCAAGATCAAGCTCACAGACTTTGGCATCGCCCGGGAGCTCGGCAACTCGCAGGACATGGTGCAGACGTTCGTGGGCACGTTCAAGTACATGTCCCCCGAGCGCGTGCAAAACCTACCTTACGAGTGAGTGCAGGTCGAGAGTTATCCTAGGTGTCTTGGAAACCTGGTCGAGGACTGGAAGGTAGTACCTTACTAACCTGGGAGGTCTGCTAATGACTGGTGGTTAACTGTCTGTGCAGCTACAAGTCGGACATCTGGAGCCTGGGGCTTGTGCTCATCGAGTGCGCAACCCGAACGTTCCCGTACCAGAATGCGAGGAGCTACATCGATGTGAGTGAGGATCACTTGTGGCTGTCGAGCACCCCCGCCAGTACAATTATCTGAGACTAACCTCCCTGGGGCTCTGGGTTTCTTCTTGGTATTAGGTGGTGCAAAGTATCATCGAGAGCCCCGAGCCAACGCTGCCAGAGGACGACGACAGTCTCTCGTTCTCGGACGAGTTCCGGGACTTCATCAGCCAATGTCTTAAGAAAAACGTACGTGTGTGTGGGGTTGGTTCACAAAGTCAGTCACCTTTTGTATACCTCTGATGGTGCTTGTCTTACCTTCAATCCCATTGCTCTTTGATACCCAAAGCCCCAGAAACGTGCCTCGGTCCAAGATCTACTGGGCTCTTCCTGGTTGAAGCTTCACAACGCGACCGATGACTCAACGTGCGTGAGGACGTGCGCCGACTGGTTCGCTAGTAGCACTTCTAGCGGTGGCGGTAGCAAAGGATGCGAGGCGAAAAGCGGAGGCGACGGTGAGGACGAAGAGACCAAGTACGACGACGACGAGTACGAGATCGAAGAGGACATTGAGGTCCACCCGCACCTTCGTGAAGCCAAGTAGTCGAAGAAAGGTATCGATAACTTCATGATTCTTGTTAAGGCTTATAATCCACTCCTCAGGGTGCCCTCATAGAGAAAGTCAGACCGACAGTCCTTAGGTGCGACTACTTTGGTCGTGCGCGAGCAGGTACTCGCGCACGGGCTCGCGGATGTTGCGGTGGAAGCGCAGAGTGCTCGCTGCTCCTCCGGCGGCTTTGCCCGCGCGGCTGAACAAACTGGAGCGCAGCGAGATGAGCACGCTGATCAGCGCCACGCCGGCGATGAGCGCGACGCTGAAGAGCAGCTGCGTGGCATGGTGCTGGCTCGTAGTGAACTCTCGCTCCCTGTCCGCCAGTAGGTTCAGGTGCTGGACAGATAGGTCCTGGGCCTGAGCCGCTACAGTGTTCGCCTTGATGACGGCGATGCAGCCGTCGAGGTCCTTCACAAACTGGCTCAAGCGCAGAGTGCCCACACCCGAGGCCGCGTCCCAGCCCTTGGTCGCGACGTGGCCCTTGGAGCAGCAGCCCATGTCGGGACTCCCGCACGAGATGTCGCCCTCCGTGATATCCGCAAACACCTGCGGACAGAACTCGTACATCTGGTACAGCAGCGGGTTTATGAACCCGAGCACGGGCTTGCCGGCCTCGAGACGCACTTTGTTGATGAGCACGACCATCGAAGCCAACAGCGGCGCCGACACGGACGTGCCGTCCGTGGGGTACATCTTGCCGCTCTCGTAGACGGGGAACGCGTGGCCCAGCCCCGAGACGTCCGGGTACGCGCGTCCGTTCGTGTTGAAGAACGATGAGATTCCGGCGTTGTCCGTGAACTCGAGGTACGGCTTCACGGCGCGGTCCTGGTACGCCGGTCTCGAGAACAACGCGCTGAAGCCGCCACCGGAGGTGATGAGCGCGCCGTCTTCAATGGACGTCACGGTCTCTCGGTACTTTGTAGGGCTGGTGGCGTCCACGGTACTCGTGTCGATTGTCGTGGCCCCCACTGCCGTGACATAGGGCGACGACGCTGGGAAGTTGGCGAGGAACTGAGAGCACTTGGGGATCTTGCAGAAATCCGCCAGGTGGCTGCCCTGGGACCCGGCGTCGCCTGCGGAGATGAGTACCGTGATGCCCTTCATCGCGCTCTTCATGAGCTCGTGGTTCACTGCGAGCGCGTACTGCTCTGGCACGCTGCACTCGTCGTCCGTGTAGCTGATCGAGACCACGGCGGGCGGCGGGGACATGGCGTTGACCTCCTGGAGGAACGTGAGGAACGGCTCCTGGTTGTCCGCCGCCTGGGGACGCGTGTCATCGCGCAGGTTCGTGTAGCAGATCATCTCCATGTTCTCGCTGCGCGCGATGCTGGCCCCCACCTGAATGTCCAGCGACGCCTCGCCTGTGGGCTTCTTCGCACTGGACGTCGGGATCCCAGCGATGCAGTCGCCTCGGGTCTCTGGCATCTTTGGATCGCGACTCGCGAGCGACGGGTCGTACTGCGCCAGGAACTCCTTCAAGTCCGCCTCCGTGTAGAACTCGTGCAAAAAACTGCCGATCACAAACTTGTTGCTCGGGTGCGTGCCGTTGAGCGCACTCACGTCGTCCGGGATCTCGTACTGCGCGCGGATCATCGCGGGCGTGACCACCTCGCGCTTGCCGTTGTTGTTGTTGCTCTTGGTCAAGTCGATCGCGTGCTGCTTGATCGCGAACGGGTCACCGTTCTGGTCGATGCCGCGCAGCGCCTCGCCGACTTTCAAACTGGAGCTCTTCGCCATGAACATGGCCTGCATCTCGGTGGGGAAGCTCTCGAGACCGTCGATGTACACGACGTGGTCCGCGATGGACGCCGGGATCATGTACCACTCGCTGGGGCGAATGACTTTGAGCGCGTTCGCATGGTGCTGGTGGTGCGCGAACTCGTACAGCTGCGTGTCGAACATCTTCTCGGCCGTCGCGGCGTCCAGCGTCAGCGTCCAGTAGTCGCCGAGGTCGTTCACGCGCGCGTCGATGCCCTGGAATGCGTCGACAAAGCTACGCAGCGCCAGCGACGACTCGTCGCGCGGCTTCCAGTGCTGCGCCATCTCCTGCGACAAGCGCAGGTACTGGCCGTACTCGGGCGACGCGATGTCCGACAGCGCGCTCACCACCTGCGCGAGTTCGGCGTCGGACTTGGCGGTCGCGAGCGCCACGCGGAACTGCAGGCGGCGCTCGGGGGCCGCGCGCTGCTGCTTGGTCCAGCGCTCCGCGTGCGCGTTCAGCACAGCTCTGCTCTGCTGCGTGGGCGTCATGATGGGAGGAGCGTGGTCGTAATGCACAGAGAGATGGATGCGTAGAGAGAGAGAGATGAAGGGACGGCGCCGGTTGCTCAGGACGCCCCGCTTTTTTGCTCGACAAGTCCGAGTGGTCGGCTTTTGAAAAGCTCCGCCAGCCGAGCCGCTAACCATCTGAGAATAAATCTGATAATCTGAGCTTCTCAAATTCTCAGACATTTTGTTTGGCGTGTTGCAAAAGTAACAATTCCAAGCTGACGAATGCTACTTTTCAAATTGCTGAAGTAGCATCAATTTTACCTCTCTATAATATTTTGGGAAGGAGAAAACATTTGCGCACCTACTTAGTATTTAATTGCATACAATTCCACCCCTCTGTAGTTGCATACAAAGCGGTGGCGCGCCTGCAAAAAGGTAAAGCGCCAAAACAGCCTCATAGAGCCAAAGTAGAAACAAGCGAGCGCCGCCATCACCTTTCGTCCCCAGCATCCTCATGTCTGCGTTCGGAGCCCCCGCGGGCGCCGCCGGCGGATACCCGAACCCGAACAACGACTACACGATCCCCACGCCCATCAACGACGGTATCTCCGACTTGGCGTGGAGCCCGACGTCCAACGTGCTCGTGGCCGGCAGCTGGGACAACTTTGTGCGCTGCTGGGAGGTCCAGCAGCAGGGTACGCAGTTCAACGCTGTGCCCAAGGCGCAGATCTCGCACGACGGGCCCGTGCTGTGTACAGCGTTCAGCGGGGTGCGTATCGGCTTATCATTATGCGTGTGTATTGCTGGTCATCTTGTGTTGTGTTGGAGCTAACGATTGTTCTTGTTGTGTGTGTATGGACGTGGGTACGTGCGATTGGATTGTGTATGTAGGATGGCAGCGCCGTGTTCTCGGGCTCGTGCGATAAGACCGCCAAGATGTGGGCGCTCAACGGCCCTGCACAGGGACAGCAGATCGCTGTGGTACGTCTACCACGTCCATCTTTATGATCCTCGTGTTGGGCGTTGTGTGCAGGTGGGTTGATGCTAACTAACGTGTGCATTTTGAACCCATCGATTATGTGAATTTTTTCTACAGCATGACGCGCCGATCCGAACGATCGCGGCGATCCAGGAGGCGAGCTGCGTGGTGACGGGCAGTTGGGACAAGACCGTCAAATACTGGGACACACGGTCGCCCACGCCCATGGCGACGCTGCAGCTCTCGGAGCGCGTGTACGCGATGGACGTCAAGCACCCGCTGCTCGTGGTCGCGACCGCCGACCGCTTCATCCACGTGGTGGACATCCGCAAGCCGTCGCAGATCTACAAGTCGATCCAATCGAACCTCAAGTTCCAGACGCGCACGGTGGCGTGCTTCCCGGACGCCTCGGGCTTCGCCGTGGGCTCAATCGAGGGCCGCTGCGCGATCCAGCACGTCGAGGAGAAGGACAAACGCAACGACTTTGCGTTCAAGTGCCACCGCGACGGCGCGGATATTTATCCAGTGAGCAGCATCGCGTTCCACCCGTTCGGCACGTTCTCGACCACGGGTGGCGACGGCACGTACTGCTTCTGGGACAAGGACGCGCGACAGAAGCTCAAGACGTTCGCCAAATGCAACCAGTCGATCACGTTGGGCAAGTTCAACTCGCGCGGCGACATCTTTGCGTACGCAGTGTCGTACGACTGGTCGGGCGGCGCGGAGAAGTACAACCAGAGCCAGCCGAGCGTCATCCGACTCCACAGCGTCGCCGAGGCCGAGATCAAGCAGAAGAAGAAGCCAGGTACGCTCCCTTCTGAGTCTTCTTGTATTGTCTAGACATTGTTGACTGACTGGCTGCTTTTCTTTTGCTCTTTATGATCCCCACAGGCGTCCGTTAAGTAGTTTCAGTAGTGCAGACACGACCCATCACACATGCGGAGCTCTGCGTCCGTCCGTCCGTCCGTGCGGTCTGTCCATCGTTCATAGCCGATCAACCACGGTGGAACAGCTCAATGTCCACGTGGATAAGACGAAATCAATTCATACTTACAGAAATTCCAGCGATGCCAGAGCGGCTTCAGCAACAAACTGTATTGGATCGGCTCCAGTTTGGCGCCATTACTCCACTCCATTCTACTGACCGGCTGCATACAATCCCTAAAATTGGTTTACATGGTTGCCCTAACATTGTTTGTTTATTGCTTCTGCTGCTGTGGCGGCTCGTGCGGCTCCCCCAGTCGGTCGAGCGCCTGCTTGGCTTCGTTCAGTCCGTTCTGCGCGGCGATCTGGTAGTACTGCACCGCCTTCTCGCGGTTCACCGGCACGCCGTTGCCGTGCTCAAAGAGCTGCGCGAGACACAGTTGCGCCTCGGGGATACCGGCTTCAGCGGCGAGGAAGAAGAACTGCGCCGCCTGCTGGAAGTCGCGCTCGACGCCGCGGCCGAGCATGTAGCAGGCGCCGAGATCGAACTGCGCCGACGCAAAGCTCGCCTCGGCTGCGATCTTGAAGTGCGTCACGGCCTTCTCGAGGTTCTGCGAGACTTCGTCGCGGCCTTGGAGGTACACTTTGCCGAGCGCACGGTGCGCTTCAGGCATGCCCTTGGACGCTGCTTGCTGGTAGAGCTGCACGGACTTGGTGACGTCCTGGGTCACGTGGATGCCGCGCTCGTACATGTACGCCAAGTCAAAGCTCGCCGCCACGTGGCCCTTGTCCGCCGCGAGCGTCCAGTACTTTAGCGCCTGCACCAGGTCAATGGCAACCACGTCGCTGCCGTAGAAGTAGAGCTTGCCGAGCTCGTGGCAGGAGCTCTCGTGGCCGGCGTCCGCGGCTTGCTGCAGGAACTGCTGGGCGAGCTTTTCGTTGCGCTGGATCTCTCCGTGGCCGCGCATGTAGAGGTTGCCGAGCGCGCTCTGCGCCTTGACGTGGCCCTGCAGCGCCGCGTTCGTCCAGTGGAGCACCGCGTGCTGGACAGGGGACTTGGAGGACGGCGTCTGCATGTCCGCCTTGCCGAGGAAGTGCTTGACGCCCAGCGCAAACTCCGCATTGGCGTCTTGGGAGGACGAGGAGGAGCTCAAGAGACGGGTGGACACGCGCCTCCAGCTCTGTTGCTGCTGCTGGAGACGCTGCATGCGCTGCAGCTTCGCTGCCACGCTCTTCATCATCGTCGCCATCTTGTGTGGATGTGTCAATAATGAGAGTGGCGTATGATTGCAAGCAAATGCACGCCTCAAAATCCAATCTTACGTTTGTTATTTTGAAAATGGGTGTTAAATAACGTTGTTTAGGTGAGATGGTGGAAAAAAGCTGCCATTTTTTGCATTTGCGAAGCGACGATGACCAAGCAGCGCGACATCTTTAAGGTGCGCAGCTTTCTCTCTGTCTGTGTATCAAGATCCAGGGCGACAGCGTGCTGGTCGCACTGTATGATAGTGCTCTGCGTAATGGTCACAAGCGTGCTGACTTTGGAACCCTCTAATGAACAACAGGGGCGTGTGAAGCGGCTGCTGAAGGAGCAGAAGGACATGGGCCAAGTCGGTGAGCCAGCAGTGCAATCCTGTGGTACGTGGGCTCAATGCGCTCGCCATTAGCTCTCTCACATTCGTTACTAGCGGCTCTTTGCTAACCTTTGGACTGTGGTACTGGCGCTGTGCGCGAAGAAAGTGGCTGCTATTGAGGCTTTTGTTCATGATCTGGGCCGAAAACTCAAGGTGCAGGCGGAATCCCAGGGCGAGAACGCGGCCATCACGCCCGTGGAGCTGTACGTATTCCCAAATGGGGCTTGCTAAAGTGACTTTATGACGGTTCATTATCTGATTCATGGGCATTTTGTATGGTTGTGGTTGTTGCAATAGGAAGCAGGTGGTGCTGGCGCACCCCGAGTTTGCGTTTCTGCAGGAAAAGGTCGCGAGCATCGACGAGAGCGACGCGAAATACCACAAGAGCCACGCCAAGAAGAAGACGACAGCAGCAGCAGTTGCAGCAAAGCCCACCAAGAAGCGCAACGCAACAGCAGCAGTGAGTGCGAGTGCGAGTACGAACGGCGCGAAAGCGAAGAAAGCGTCCAAGAAAGCTCCGACGAGGGCGAAGAAGGCAAAGACAACAGCAGCAGAGTCTTCAGTAACTGTGGTGGCAACACCAATAGCAACAGACAAAGCTGTTCCTGTGCCACCCTCGAGCGCCAAGAAGACGCAGGAGATAGAGATTGAGGAAGACGACAACTATGACGAGAGCGATAGCGAATGAGCAGGGTCTACAGCGGTCTCACGGGACTAGCCTATCACAATCACTTCAGGATTCTAATTGAGCTCTTTACTGAGCAACGATAGAGAATGGTGGTCACCATGAAATTGGCTCAAGTAATTGTGTATTTGTCATTATCATCCATCTGACGGGAGTGTGGGCATCTCTCTTTCCCCGTCAGTTTTCTCTATGTCTCTAGGTCGATTTCGAGTTGAGCAGGCTCTGCCATGTCGGTCCGAGCAGCGAGTCTCTCGAGGACGTGCGACGGATCGACGAGAGCGGCGGCAGTCCGTTGGATGCGACCTGTGGCGGCTGCGCGTCACCGTTGCTCTTCGACAGGTCGCTGAAAAAGTACTTGTGCATGCGCGCGACAATCTCGTCGGCGTTCTTCTGCTGCAGCACGAACGACAGGTTGAGGTCCTCGGCGGATTCGCTCAGCAGCAGCACGTCGTAGCCTTCGAGCACTTCAAACACGCGTCCGAGCTCTGCGAGCGACTTGCGCAGTCGTCGACCGACGATCGACACCACGGAGCACTCTTCAAACACCTGCACCTTGGAGTGCGAGTCCAGCTCTTCCAGCAGCAGCTTGAACGGCGCGCCGTCGACGCCACCGGGGATGTGGTCGAGCGTGACCGTGACAGAGAACTGGGACGTCGCGATCAGATCGACGGAGATGCCAAATTTCTCAAACGGCGCAAACACCTTGGAGAGAAAGCCCGACGTGCCGCACATGTCGAACGCCGTGATGCTGAGCGTCGTCATGTTCTGGCGACGCACGACCGCGAGGATCTTTGGGCTCGCCGTGTCCTCTTCGTCGCTCGGGTGGATCGTCGTCTTCTCGCCCTTTGGGTCGTTCGTGTTGCGGATCTCTACGGGCACTTCCCCCCACTGCGCCGGCACAATGCAGCGCGGGTGCAGCACTTTCGCACCCATGGCCGCGAGCTCCTGCGCCTCTCGGTAGTCCAAGCTCTTGATCAGACACGCGTCAGGCACGTAGCGCGGGTCGCTCGTGAACATACCGTGCACGTCTGTCCAGATCTCATAGCGAGTCGCCTTGAGCATCGCGGCGAAAAGCGATCCCGAGGTGTCGCTACCACCGCGTCCGAGCACACACGTCGCGCCGTCATTCGTGCTCGCGATGAAGCCCTGGGTGAGCACGACGCGCTTGCCGTTGCTCATCGCGGTCGCCTTCGCGACGTCCTGTCGAGGCAACACCTCGGCCTGCAAGTAGCGGTCTTCTTCAGATTTCGAACTCGCGGCGTCACTGACGAGGATCTCGCGCGCGTCCACGCGCTGCACGTCGCCGAGCCCGTACTGCGCCATGATGCACACGCCGAGGTGGGTCGAGAGCAGTTCGCCGAACGCGAGCACGCGCGCCTGGATGCGCGGGGACGCCTCCTCCGTGAGCTTGATGCCCTCAAGGATGCGCACGAGGTTCTTGAACTCCTGCAGCAGCGGGTGCAGCGACGCCGGGATGCTCGCGTCGATCGACGCGGGCGAGAACGACTCGTCGCTGAGCACGGAGCGCAGCCATCGCTGCTGCCAGGCGTCGTACGCGTCCGTGGCACTGCTGACGCCCTCGATCTCCGGGAAGAGCCCGACCTCGTACGCGAGCGCAAAGTGCTGCACGATGATCTTGGTGACCACGTCGACGTGGCTCGCGTGCACGGTGCTGGCGTCCGCGATCGCCTGTGTGAGCTTGTTGGTGACCTGCGTGAGCGCCGAGATGGTCACCCAGACGCTCGGCGCGTCCTCGCCGTGCAGGTGGCTCTCGATCTGCTGGCAGATGCAGCGCCAGCGCGCCGCGGTGGACACGCTCGTGCCGCCGAACTTGAGCACCACCCAGTTTTGAGCCATCTTGGTTGACTTGTGTGAGTGTGATTCAGGAAATGAGACTGGCGGCTGAACGAGTGTGAAGTGTGGCGTTTCGACTTTGAACAGGAGGCAGCCAGTAATCTGCAACCTAGCTTTTGATCTGACGTAACCTACTAAATAACCCACGTTTTAGGGTGTTCTCATAGATACTATTTACCACTCGCAAAAAGAGCAGCTGAGTTTTTACATGGCTGGTATGGGGGCTTAGATGCTGCCAAACTGAGTTTTAGTGTCACAAGGACTGTTTCTGCACACTGCGGAACACTCTTGTGGCGGTGGCAGCGTGTACTGCATTTCCCTTCGAATAGAGCGCCGTCGGAGTGTGTGTGCGGAGAATCAGGTGTGTATCTCTCTTGCACAAGGTTGAAGCTTCTCTTCGTTCTCTTTGAGCATGGGGCTTCAACGTGTCGTTGTAAAATGTGCTTATGCGTCTTTGTGTGGTATGTGTGTGTGTGTGTGTGTATGTGTGTGTGTGTCTGGATATGGAGCCGTACGTACGCTGTGCATGCGGTCTTGCGATGTGGCAGGTGTCGTTGTTGTTCCCTTCAGCTACTGGCTCTGGAGCTGCTGCTTCTCGTCCGCGACCTGCGCGCCGAAGATGTCGAGCATGAGGAAGTCGCGCACGAGCGCACGGCGACACATCGCGCCTGCATCCTGCGCGAGAAGCGTCTCGAGGCACTGCTCCAGCTGGCGCCTCCGCTCTTCGAGCGCTGTCTCTTGTGTCACTTTGAACCACGTCTTGGGCGGCAGCTCCCACCGAAAAGGAGCGCTATCTCTACTTGTGCTGCTGCTATCGTTGTTGTTGTCGTCGGCTTCTCCTACTGCTGTTTCGACGTCTTCATCTTGATTCTGTTCTTCTTCAATGCCTGCTTCGCCGTCGGATTGTGTTCGACACATGTCGCTTGAAGTATCGTCTTTCAGCGCCGCAGCGAGCGCGACAAACTCGGAGAAGCGCCGCTCCAGCTGGAAGTGCTTGCGCGGCTCGCAGCAAGTCGACAGCGCGATCGTGTACGTGATGAAACCGTCGCAGGTCTCACGGAACGCAGGCACCGTGACCGTGAACTCGCGAAAGACTAGCGGGTTGTTGTTGCAATCCGCCACGGATGCGCCTACATGCATCGGTGGCACGTACTGCGTGCAGAAGTTCGGCAGCGTCGAACGGCACACGATCACAAGCTCGTCGTCTTCTCCGTCTTCCTCATCATAGTCGTCCGAGTCGTCGGTGCTCGATGCCGTACGCATGCCTTCTTCGCCGCTGGAGGACGGGTCATCGAGCTTCAGGTTCACAGCGAGCACGGGCACGACATGCTGCAGCTGCTTCGTTGCGGCAGTTGCTGCGGTCGGCGCACTGTTACTACCGCTCTCGGGCGTCTCGAGCGCCTTCTTGCACGCCTTGCGCGAGGCGCGCTGGCGGCGGTCGCGCGCACGCTTGGAGGAGAGAACGGTTCGCTTGTCACCCGCCATGGCAGTTGGTTTGGGCAGGTCTTCTTGGAGGGGAAGAGGAAGAAGGGAGGAGGCTTGGTAGTGACGGTCACTGGGTCAAATTCGATAATGAAAGCGGGAAATGCGCTCCGCCTCGACAGCGGGCGTCTTCGGAGAGAGAGAAAGAGATTCTCGAACGCCAGACTGACCGACCGACACTCTCTAATAAGCAAACGACAAGTTGAAGCAACTTGTGTTGTGTTGTTCTTCGCTGTCGACGTCGCGAGCGTCATCTCGCAGTTGTTCTCCCGTGCGAACGATCGCATGTCGCCGACGACCGCAAATGCGTAACGCTTCTGGGGTGAATGCGCGTGGGAGGAGGGTGGGTGAATGGGTGCAATGGTGCTTTTCTCGATGAGTAGGGGTTCACCTTCCTTGTGAAACCAGTTTTCCTTTCTCTATTGAAAGCGGCTGGTAACACCGATTTTTGGATACAAACTTTTTTGCGGAAAGAGACAGGTTAGTTGATTCAAGTATATATTGTCGGCGCCAGGAGCCACATTACTTTCTCACAGAAATGTTCAGACCACAAAGAGCAGCAAGTTGAAGTTGTCGATTGCGCATTTTGTGGCTGAATCTTCGCCGCGTTGTGACAGGAAACCCAGGTGGGTGTGCTCTTTGGCATTGCAATTCACGTTGCTCGGCCGTTGGTTGCTCTTGGGATTCAGTCAAGTGTCGAATCGCCCAGACACACAACAGACTTGACGGGTGATCGCACTTCCAGGTGTGCAGGTGCGAGTAAGTATAATCCGACACATTTATTACCGACATCAACATGTCGGATGATGCTGCAGACAGGCAAAGGGCTGGGAATGTTGCCGTCGACGACGCGCGCGTCCGTCAGCGCGTTGCTGCAGTTGTTGGGTCGTTTCAAACACGGTTGCCCCAGTTTTGTCTGCTGGTGCTGCGATCCTGTTTCTGTTGTGTAGCTATAATTAGCAATCAGTCTGGTGCTTGGTGCGCTTTGTGAGTGAAAATGAAACGATCGCCTCGACCGTACGGGATCTAGACGAATCTGTGCAAGATTCGTGCCAGTAACTTCAACATCAGGGTTCTTGTACCCACTTTGCTCAGTTGCCCAGCTGTCCCAAAGGAGAAGCTCCATAGTTACGTCTTGTCCCAAACTGGCTTCCTGTGTCTTGCCTGCATCTTGCCTATTGCCCGCTGAGCCCCCATGGCGCCATGGTCACGAGCTCCTCGCCCGCGGTCGGGTGGATCGCCACGCAGTCGTCAAAGTCCCCCTTGGTGGCGCCCATCTTCACCGCCACGCCAAAGCCCTGCAGGATCTCGTCGGCCGCCATGCCGATCACGTGCAGCCCCACCACTTTCTCCTCCTTGCCGAGACACACGAGCTTCATCGCGGTCATAGGCTTGGGCTTCGCGTTGCCCTCGGCGTCCAGCTCGTTCACGAGCCCGTAGTACATGTTCACGAAGCGACTCGTGTACGTCTTGATCTGCGCGTCGCCGTGTTTCTTGCGCGCTTCCTGCTCGGTCAGACCGATCGTGCCGATCGGCGGGTGGCTGAACACGACCGTCGGGATGTTGTCGTACGAGATCTTCGCGTCCTCCATGCCGCCAAAGAGACGGTCCGAGAGGCGACGACCCGCGGCGATCGCCACGGGCGTGAGCGCTGTCGTGCCGCACACGTCGCCCACAGCGAACACGTTGCTCTTGGACGTCGTCTGGTACTCGTCGACCTTGATGAAGCCGTGCTTGTCGGTCTCAATGCCCGCAGTGCTGAGGTTCAGATTCGAGGTGAGAGGGACGCGACCAGCAGCGTAGATGACTGTGTCAAAGCTCGCGTGTTCGCTCCCGTCAGCAAGCACCAGCGTCTTCTTGCCGTCCGCCGTCTTCTCGATGCGCGCGACGTTGCTCTGTGGACGCACCACAATGCCGTCTTTCGCCATCGCGTCGTGAAGCGTGTCGCGCACGAGCTCCTATTGAATCGAACGTAGTAAGTATCGCACAGCCCCAGTTAGTACCATCACCAGCTTTGCACAAACAAAAACGTGACTACATACGTACATCAAAAGTGCGGAGCACGCCTTCCTTGCGGCAGAAGATGGTCGTGTCCGAGCCCAACCCATGAAGTACACCCGCGAGCTCCACTGCGATGTACCCGGCGCCAACGACTGCGACCTTCTTCGGCAGCTCTTCCAGCTCAAAGAAGCCATCCGAGTCGATACAGTGCTCCTTTCCAGGGATGTCTGGGATCAGCGGCTTGCCGCCGGCCGCGATGAGAACGTTCTTGGCGCTGATCACTTTGCCGTCGACCTCCACTTCGCCCTGCGCGTTGAACGCCGCAGTGCCTTGGATCAGATCCACTTTCGAGTTACCAAGGTTTCTGTTCATAGCAAAGTGCCATACACATACCCAGTTAGTCAGTCACTACGCATTTGTATCCACTCTATACCACATAAGCACGTATACCTCTCGTAGATGCCATTCAAGCGCAGGATGTACGCGTCGCGGCGCTCCTTGAGCTTGGACCAGTGGAACTCCACGTTGTCGCCAATGCGCGACCCGTCCTTGCTCTCAAAGCCGTAGTGGTACGCGTCGCGGTGCAGCGTGTGGTTCATACTCGCGGCCAGGTACATGATCTTCT
This sequence comes from Globisporangium viniferum, assembly GCA_023333705.1. Lineage (NCBI taxonomy): Eukaryota > Oomycota > Peronosporomycetes > Pythiales > Pythiaceae > Globisporangium > Globisporangium viniferum. Next base: position 22,035 of record JAASFI010000073.1, on the reverse strand, counting down.
TGGGCACGCAGCCGACGTTCACGCACGTTCCCCCCAAACGCGCCTGCTCCACCACCGCCACGCGCGTGTTCGGGTACGACGCCGCGCGTCGCGAGCTCGCCATGCCACCGCTGCCCGCGCCGATCACCAGGTAGTCGTACGGCGCATCACTGAAGCAGCGCAGTAATCCCATTTGAGGAGAGAGATGGTTGCTGCCATTCGCGCGTAGCAGCAGCGCGCTGCGCTTCGTCGCCAGCGCCATGCGCTTCATCGTCATCATCTTTCTTGGCTGCGAGCATCAACAGAAGAGATGGCAGTTGCAAAAGATCACACACACGAGAATCAAGCAAATCTGATTAGTTTTGTATTTTATTAGAAATGGGCTGTGTAGAATAGAAAATAGCAAAAATGACCATTTTGATGCCAGATTTGCGAGGAATCATTCTTTCACGACGTGTAAATAATTCAGTATGACGCTCAACTATGGTGCACTGGAGCTCAGAAACCAATGCATCAAGCCCAGCTACGGGTTGCTGTCATCACTCGGCACCACATGAACAAAGTCGAGTCGATCTCCGACCGTTTTCCAGATGCGTTCTCCAACTTGGATTGCTACATTTCCATGCCCACTTCGTGGATTGTCGCCGGCACGAGTCCGTTGTTTTCGAGTGGCCGCTCTGGATACAGAACACTCCTCATGGTTTTGAGCATCGCGTCACCCCAACTCCCAATGTTGTCGCGTTGCTCCTGCAGGATGGGGGCGGGGATTGGCATATCCGGTATTCTCAGAGTCAGCATCGCCACCCGCGTCAGCACCACCATGGGATCATCTTCTTCCACTCCAGTAGCTGCATTGACCTTCTTCCGAGGCTCCAGCTTCAGCGTTATAGCGGCCGTGACGTCTTTCCGAAGACGCGTGGCTGGGGAGTACGGATACAACTCGTCTTCGTCGACGAAATCCGCGGTGATCACAGCAAACTCTCCGTTCTTCGCTTCGCTGCAGCTGGCGTCATAGAATTTGCAGAACACAACCGAGTTGAACTCGGCCTCGATGCCGCCGCGCAGACTGGAGATCAAGCGGTTCTGCGAAATGCCCTGGATGTTCTTCCCATCATTCTCTCGGATCGTGATCTCACCGACCACCTCGGAAACGCTGATCTCCATGTTGAATAAGTAGAACTGCAGGGCGTCGTAGACCTCCTTGACGCTCCGCACGCCGTCAAAAGGGACGACGTCGAACACCAACGCCCGGACATCTCCGTTTGGCGCACTGAAGCGCGAGGCTTCGGTGAACGGCGCAGTCGGATTTATAAAGCGAGAGCGTTCAGTTATGTACTGGTGCGCATCGTGGAGCTTCTTGTCCTTCATAGCGGCCAGTGTAGCTTGGCGTTCATTCCAGTCTTTGCCCAGTTTGATGTACATCTCGAACGGAATCTGAGTCTGAGTAATCTACAGAGGTGGCCAGATCAATCAAATCATTAGCAAGTGCCCACCTTCTTTCTCAAAGGTCGAATAAATTGCAGATAAAGCCACGTACCACGTGATCACCGATAGCGGATTGGATCCTCGCAAACGACATCCCTTGCCCCTGAACAACGCCACGGAAGGTCTCATTATGTGCCTGCCTGGATAGCAGCGAGCGCTCATCTTGAGACTGCCTTTCGCTGTTGAGCGACTCCAACTGCGCCTGTAAGAGCTGCAACTGCAGCTGCAGAGCCACTTTCTCTTCCTATGTGCGAGCAAATGCACGTGAAACACAGCTAGTAAGTAAGGAAGCAGGACATACTCCCGTGGCGGTCGTATGGGATCCCAACAGTTGGGAAAGCTGCTAGATTCCGCGGACGTACCTTGCGCACTTGGTACGTGGACTTTCGCTCCTGCCGCGGTCGCTTCAATCCAAGAAGCGCGTGCTGCTGCTGCTGCTGGCGCTCCTGATCGTTTTGGTTCCTCTTACTGCTGCGCGCGCCACTTGACTCGGACTCGCTGCTGTCGTGACTGTCCGCAAAGCCCCCCTCGTCCAGCGATGTATGCGCTTCATCGACAGATACGTCGTGTTGGCCGCCGTCGTCACCAGCGTCGTCGTGTCGCTGCGAGAAGGTATTGGCGCTCACCTCCGTGTGGGTGCGCTGCGTCTCGCCCGCCTCACCACCCAGCAGCTGCTGGAGTGCCGAGAGCATCAGCGCAGCGTCGGGGGCCGCTAGGGTGTCGCTCGAAGACGGGGTCATTAGGCTTGACTGTGAGCTGGTCGGCCAGCTTTGACCAAATCGAAAATCGCTTTCCTGTAAACTTGATTTTAGTATGCTTGTGTATACTTCCTCTTTATAAAACATAGAGGGTGTGCAGCAGACTTGGTTTTTGTATGCTGATGTACACTTTCTCATTCTGGTTGAGTTGTAGAGTCGACTGTTTTCTCAATAAACTAAGTACGCAGTAACCGTGAGCTTCATGTAAGTTTGGATGATGCAATTGTCGTGAAAGCATGGAGTTTGGATGAACGTGAGGATTGGATGACAACGAGGTAGATGAGGAGCTCGTTTACGCTCACCCACATGCAGATAGATCAATACGACTTACTCATAACACAGAGCAGCAATTACATCAATCAACTCCACGGACCTGCCGCACTTCGCCTCTTGGGTCTCTCTTTCTATCGAAATCACTTGCAGAGCTTAGCGAGAGCTATCATTCCACAATTTGCGTCCTTCGACACATCTCTATCAATCAGCCTTAATATCGCCACTGCAATTGAACCAGCAAGCAATGGCTCTAATCCAGACCCCAAGCACCGCTACGACCACCACTCGCGATTGTCAGACCAGCAACTCTCCTTACACGTTTGAGATCCGTCCGTACGAGCCGGAAGACCACGAACAAGTCGCGAAACTCATCGGCGACGGATTGCTGCACTATGCACAGGTCGACGACCCGCTCCACGACTTTTGGCACAGCTACGTCAAGAACGCGCTCGCGACAGACGTCGCGGATATCCCAGGCAACTACTTGACCGCAGGCTCGACGTTCTTTGTCGTCACCGCGACTGCAACGGAAGCTTCGGATGGGGGTATATCCAAGCCGATCATCATCGCTACGACCGCTGTTATGAAGAAGAGCGAGTCCGTTGCGGAGTTGAAGCGCATTTCCGTGAAGGCCGAGTTCCGGCGCTTTGGCATTGGCCGCATGCTGCTGCGGCACGTGCACGAGTGGGCGAAACACAAATTCGAAACACTCGTCCTCTCGTGCGCATCAACGCAGCTCCAGGCGATCAAGTTCTACGAGTCGCTCGGGTACGAAATTGTCAAGACCTCAGTGCGTCTTCTCGATCCGTATTTGGAGCTCACCCACTTTGAAAAATGCCTCTGAACGAATTGGCAACAAACATGTACAGTTATGAACTAGGCTCTTGCTACAACTTGTCTTGCATGGACAACAAAATAAACAAGAGCAATGTCAGTGCTTCTTGGGTCAAGATATCATGTCTTTACGGTGTCAACCCAGCCATTCATTCTTCTTGTTATCGTGGTCACTTGCCACCCCAGCTATTAGCGCAGACGACACTTCCGCATCAGTAGCAATGGTGTAGACGAAAGGCATTGAATGAAGGTTATAATTCTCGCACGACACCGATACTGCAGTATAAGTTGGCGCATTAGAGTGCAGAGATCACCGAAATTTCAAAAGGAACTGTCGATCCTGGTTCTCTTGATACGAACAGGTGAAACGAAGAAAGTCGACTGGGGCCGTTCAGGGGATACGGTACCCCCAGTCTCTTGGACAAGTGCACGACTTAGTCACAAGCACTCAGTGTTCTTCCTATGTTGTAGGGTTGACGGTCAGAGTCGGGTGAAGCTCGCACCATCGACTTCAAGGCGACGGCTCCACTGCTCAGGAAACGTCAAGTTTCAGGTCAACCTTCATCGTCGTTCAAAGCAGAGAGCCGGAAATTATCTTATATATGGCATTTGGCGCTCACGAGTTAGCTAAATTCGGTAACTCCCTTAAATTAGTGACAAAACCCATCCTGATCACGCGCAGAAAAGGCACTCTTCCAATCAGCAGATATTGGAAGAGTGGGCTTTGGACGCCACTTGAAAACAAAATGACGCTTTTCTTATCCAACACCAGCGCACGCTTTCTAGTTCACACTCTGTCTCTTGGCATTTATTATCCTTGTTTGACGCCTTTTCAATTCCATCTTGATAGATAGACCCCATTACAACATTTGCCACCTACCCAGCAATCCCCCCCCACCAAGCAACACAACACCTACCTCCGCATCTCCAACCACCATGGCTCCATTCCAGAGTAACACCACCATCTCAGCCACCACCGCCACGACCCCTCTCGCCAAGGAAGACCTGCACTTTGAGATCCGTGAGTACACGCCTCAGGACGACGAGGAAGTGGTCAAGCTCATCGGCAACGGGCTCCAGCAATACGCGGTCGTCGGCGACCCGCTGTACGAATTCTGGCTTGGCTACATCAAGAAGTCGCTCACGACTGATATCGCGGATATCCCCGGCCACTACACGACCGATGGCTCGACGTTCTTCGTTGTCACGGCGACTGCAATCGATGTGCTGACTGGCGAGAAAGGCAAGCCGATCATCGTTGGTACCACGGCCGTGCAGAGGGTGAGCGACTCGGTTGCGGAGGTGAAGCGCGTCTCCGTCAGGGCCGACTTCCGGCGCTTCGGCCTCGGCCGCATGCTGCTGAGCCACGTGCAGGAGTGGGCGAAACGCGAGCAGCAGTACAAGAAGGTCGTCCTCACGACCGTTTCGACGTTCTACCACCTGATCAAGTTCTACGACTCGCTCGGGTTCACATCCGTAAAGACCTCGGTGTTTGTCAAGGAGCCGCGCCTGCTGGAGCTCACGCATTACGAGAAGTGCCTCTGATCGAAGAGCTGCGATCAGGAAATGGTAATACCGAAGGAACCAATCATGAATAAAGAATAGCTTGCACATCTAAGAAACAAATACCTCTCTCTTTAAGTTCGCCAAGCCCTCGCATGTTGATCCATTGGATCGCTACTTCATCTGCAGTCTAATGTCAGCACAGCCTCCGTCTTTCTTCAGTAGTCGAACATCATTCATCGGTGGGTGCTGCAGAGCTTAGTCAGTATCACGGTAGGTACTTTGAGGTTCAGCACAAAGACTGGTCGACGCTTCGATGCTTCCCCAAGATCGCTTCAACTTCAGCTTTGAAAGAGTTGTCAGTGAATTTTAGTTCAAATGCCAAGACCGGGGTTCACATGTCAGTCACCAAGAGGATACTGTACCACCACCCAAGGGAATGCAGCCACTTCGCTTCAGTACGCTTGCTCGTCATGCAATCGTTCAACTTTTTGTTATTCGACCACATGAACTTTCCAATCATTGGGGATTGGAAGAGTTCAAGAGTGCGGAACGAACGACCCGTCGCGGGCGCATCCACTCCAAGACGCAACACGTGTATGTACGTACAGGAGAGGCAATCGTACCAACTTGACCTCTTGGACTCGGACTCCGTTCACGCTCTTCATTCCACAATTTGCCAATCCTCCTCCAATCAATCGATCCATTTCCTCAAGATCTCGACCAAATGGCTCCACTGCAACCCTCCATCACCACCACCGCCACCGTAACGCAACTGTCCAAGGACGATATCCACTTTGAGATCCGCCAGTACCGACTTGATGACCGCGACCAAGTCGTCAAGCTCGTCGCTGAAGGATTGCTCCAGAACGAGCCCGAGGGCCATCCGCGCCACGAGTTCTGGATCGAGTACGTCAGCGAGGGGCTCACGGACGTTGAGGATATTCCAGGCCACTACCTGCGCGAGGGTTCCAACTTCTTCGTCGTGACTACAACGACATCGTCATGTGGAGAGAATGTGGCACCTGTTGTCATCGCCACGACCGGTCTCGAACGAAAGAGCGACTCGACCGCGGAAGTGAGACGCGTCTCTGTGAAGGACGAGTACCGGCGCTTTGGGGTCGGCCGCATGCTCATGCATCACGTGCACGACTGGGCGAAGAGCGAGCTCAAGTACGAGAAGATCGTCGTCTGCAACTGTGCGACCCACCTCCATGCGGTCAAGTTCTACGACTCGCTCGGGTACCAATTCGTCAAGAGTTCCAGATGGACCGTGAACCCGGATGTTGAGGTGAATCACGTGGAGAAGTACCTCTGAGCAAAGAGCTCTTGTTTGAACACATTTGAACAAGTCTATAGAAAAATACACAGCACTTACTTACCTACGCAACTGGACCTCATCACATTTGATACATTCAATTCAAACAGGCCCTGCACACTACAGCTATAGCAACATACCTCGCCAGTCACCCTTGATTTCTTTGCGTTACCCCACAATAGAATCCTGGTGGTATTGCTACAATAGAGAGTAGACTTGAGCATCATCATACAACTTCGTCAAGATCAATTCACAAACGACAGCTCCTCTCGGGTTTAGTTCTTGACCCACGTCAGCCAACCCTGTTCCGATTTCATCACCTACAGAATCGAGCACAGAGCAATTGTGGCTACTACTGTTCTCTCCCGGTAAAGTGCCCACCTCGACAACTCTTCCAATCAGAGGATATCTGCTCTCGTCACACCCAGGCGAAACCAATTGCAAAAGTCCACCACTTTCAAACTCTACTGTAGGCTGAACTCTATCTATGAACTCCATGCTCGCCACCGCTCAATAGTTTAGTCTCCATTATACCTTCTACAGTACACGGCAATCCCCCGTTTCCATCAGACAAGACTTTTCAGTCCAAGTTCGATGAGTCTCTCAGGTACAACTCTGCCAAGATTTGGAGCTCAAAATGAATTTGGTCGTCGTCGAGTTTCCACCTGAAGACCAAGAGGATCCATCAATGAAGAGCGAAGTGAGTCGCCTCAGCTGTGCTTTTTCACTCGCTCACTGGGTGCTCGCTGGCACCACCAGAAAAAGCCACTCGAAATTAAGAAATGCTCAGGATTATGATTTTTTCTCTTAAGTACGATTGTCATGGAGCCAGTCTTTCGTTCATGTGAACTCAGACCCATCACTCGATGCTGGATAAGAAGTGTCTTCATTTCATGAAGAGCTACGATCTCAAGACACCACCACCACTCTATACCACTTGGATCCATCCATCACTTCGGAGCTCCTTAGTTAAGCGATCCGTTCAGTCCTCATTCCGCGATTTGCACCCGTCACCACAACAATCCATTCGCTTCAGGAAACCGTTGACCCAATGACCTCGCCTCAGTCTTCCCCAATCCCAGCGCAACTGTCCAAGGACGACGTGAGCTTTGAGGTCCGTCAGTACCAACATAAAGACCGCGACCAGGTGATTAAGCTCATCGCTGACAACCTCTTGCAGTACGAGCCGGAGGGCCATCCGCGCCATGAGTTCTGGGTCGAGTACGTCAGCGAGGGGCTCACGGACGTCGAGGATATCCCAGGCCACTACTTGAACCCCGGCTCCAACTTCTTCGTCGTGACTGCTACGCCAACCACGGGCTCGAATGGAGAGAGAATTACTACACCAGTCATCGTTGCGACGACTGCTGTTGAGCGGAAGAGCGACTCGGTCGCGGAAGTGAGACGTGTGTCTGTGAAGACCGAGTTCCGACGCTTTGGGGTTGGCCGCATGCTCATGCACCGCGTGCACGAGTGGGCCAAGCGCCACGAGCCAAAGTACGAGAAGCTCACTGTCTTCACGGCCGTGGACAACCCTCCAGCGCTCAAGTTCTACCAGTCACTCGGGTACCAATACTTGAACAACGCGTACTGGGTCAAGAACCCGTCCATTGAGATGAGCCACTTTGAGAAATGCCTCCTCTGAGCGAACGAAGAGCTACGACGTCGATAAGGTTTTTCAAACCGTTTTGTCTCTTGAAAATAATAAATATCAGTACGCTACCATTTTGTAAGGTTCGCCACAGTTTCAGGTCGCCATTAGACTGCCAGCGCAGCCTCCGACTTCTTCTCTGCGCCAGTCGCCATTCCAGTTTTCAGCGCAGAGGACGACGATGTCGCTGCACCAGCAGACGTTGGAGTCGACACCAAAGAGTTACTGCCGCCAAACGAGACCTTGCGTCTTGACGCTGTCGTTGATGACGTTGTCGGCGGTGTCGACGAGTACGAGACGCTGTTGTTTGTTGCCTGACCACCAGTCGCCGCTATCCCAGTCATCGCGGCGTGGAAAGACGCCTGCTGCGCGTAGAACGCAGCGAAGCCCGCAGCTGCGACGCTGAGCAGGTACGGAGGCAGCGGACTTTCGGGTCCACCGAGCTGAGGCGAGTTGGTGGTGGTGGTGGTGTTCTCACTGCCGCCACCATTGTTACCATTGTTGTTGTTCGCGGACGCCCAGCTGTACGCCTGCATGTGGAAGTGCAGTTCGCGCTCGAGCTCACCCAGCACCAGCGTGCGCGCGTCCGAGCGGAGATCGTCGAGACTTCGCAGCCGCGTCTTCTTCTGCATGTGCTGAATGAGGTCCTGGCCAGCAGCCGAGGTCACGCGCTTCTCAACACGGGCTTTGACTTCAGCGCGGAACACAGCCGATGTCTGCTCCAGGTACAGCGACAGCGAGTACCCAAAGTGCGGGAACGAACCCATCAGACCCATCGGGTTTGAAGACGTAGGCAACGGGTTCGGCTGGATCGGCACGTGCTTGGAAGCGCCGCTTCCGCTGCCGTTGCTCGCCATCAGCGGACGCAGATTGGGCGACGAGCCAAACTTTGGCTGCGGCGCGATCGGCACGCGGCCCATTGCCGCCGCCATCGCTTGCTGCTGTTGGTGTGGGGTCATTGGGATTGACATGAACGGCGGCGTTGCGGTCGCGGCGGACTGCGTGGACGCCATGCGAGGCGAGTTCTTGATCGCGTTGTGCGCCTGGTCGATCTCTTTGAGCTTGCGGCACACGCCGCAGTCGCCCTTCTCCGCATCCGACGAGGACGAGCACGAGCCAAAGTGCAGCATCATCGTCTTGGCTTCGTTGCACGGGTCTCGGCATTTGCCTACAACAACGTCACAGCCCAAGCAGTGCTTCACAACCCGTCGCATGACATTGCAACCAGCGATGTCACAGCCAAACTCACAGCGAGCAGCATGCAGAATGAGCCAGAGCGAACCCGCAGTCTCGGACGCCTTGTGCGGCTGGAACAATGGCGACGACTCGAGGTACGTGCGCTCGGTATCCGTCAGTTGGGTGCGTTCCGGGTCGCGGTTGCGATGTCTCGTCAGCAGTTGCTGGAGCCGTTCCCGCACAGATAGCTCGGTCGTAGGCGACAATTCTTTTGGTTTAGCTGGAGATGGTGCGCTAGTTGACTCCGGAGCTTTTGTTGTAGACTCCACTGGCACTACTGGCTGCGTCTTCTGGGCAACTGGGGGACTGGAAGAGAGCAGCGAGAACGGCTTCTCTTTTCGTCGCCCAACGAAGGAGTTTGTGCGAGGCAGCGACGGGTGCAGCGGCGGACTATTCGTCTTCTTCTTTGATGCTGAGGAAGCGGACGATCCGCGTCGCACCCTTGGCCTCGCTTGTGCACCAGTGGTCGTCTTTGGAGTAGCAGTAGTTGTAGTCGTTGAGCTGACATTGGCAGGAACAACCGGAGCCGACTGAGGCGGGGACTCAAAATCACGGATCGCGTCAAAGAGACTCGACATGTTGGCGCGCTCCTGGTCGCTCAGCAGCAGGTCAATGTCGGCGGGGGACTGGTTGTCCACCGAACTGGCTGCTTTGTCCTCCGAGGCATCCTCCAACGATGCCAGTTGTCCAGGTTGATGAAGAGTGGTCGGTTCCAAGAGATCTGCTGTTGCGGTGGTGGTGGTGGTTGGAGCTGCTGGTGAAACGCCGTCATCCGCCGTGTACGCGTCAAATGGGATCCCGCCGCCGAGCGTCAGTGGCATCGGCCACGACGCGTCGCTCGTGAACGTCGCTGGGAAATCGTCAATCGAGAAGCCAATCATCTCGGCATCTGGGACTCTGCAGTAGGGAAGAGATCCAATAGGTTGTCGGTTAGCTGGTGTCCAACACAAGCCAAACGTCATACAACGACACTCGTAATACAGAAACGTACTCTTCCAGGAAGTTGTGCTCGGGCGTGGACTCAAACTGGCTGCTGGCCCCCGAGTAGGCGGAGAACTCCATCGAGGTGGCAGGTGACGTTGTGGTCGAGTCGACTGTGAATAGGAAACAACAGTGTTAGTATGATCAATACCATATAGACATTGAACTAATAGAGAGGATGCCATGGACTTACAGGACTTGTGGCGCTGCATCTTGTACCATCGCTCGCCACCTTTCTTCCGCTTGCTCACTGTCGAAACACACACACAAAAACAAATACCGTCAGTTTTAGAATCCTCTCTACAAAACCTCATATAAAAATCGGTTGACGTCATGGGCATTACCACTCTGACGCCGGTAGTCGGTCTCCATGCTCGACAGGCTCGTGAACGACGCGGACGCGTGGAGCGGGCGGCGCGGCTGGTTGAAGAGCGCAAAGTGGTCGGTCGCGTGCGGTCCCTGGAAGTGCGTCTGCTGGTGCGGATACTGCCGCAGACTCGCGTCCATGTGCTCCTGCTGCATCTGCAACAGGAAGTCGTAGCTCTTGTCGTTCACAGCGAACTGCGGTGGCATGCCGCTGGCGTCCAACGCCGACGACGGCTGTCCAAGCTCTGGGTCATTGAACTGCTGCTGAAGGTGCGAGTGGTGCGGGTGCTGGTGTGCATTCGTCATGTTCCCCGTCATGAATCCGCTCGCGCGCTGGTTCATCTGCTGGTGGTGTGCGCCGCCGGTCTGGATGTCTCGGATTAGATCGTCATCGCTCGAGATCTCGTAGAGCGACGAGAACGACGGACACGACGCCGAGTACGTCATCGACGGCGGGTGGGTGTTGCCGCCATTCACGTTGCCAGCGTTCATAAACTCGTTCGTAGCGCCGCCCATGACGTCCTGCATCACCGGTCGCTCCATGTCCACGTTCGCGTCCATTCCGGAGGGCGGCGGCCGTCGGCCAGTGGAGGCGTCGTTCGTCGGAGGAAAGCCGTAGCGCATGCGCTGGAACTCGAGATCCCACTCGGCGTGCTGCTCGTCGGGCCACGCCATCGTCACTCACGCTCGCTCGCTCTTCTCTCTCTTCTCTCTCGTGTCTCGTGAGCGAATGAAGCGCGAATGGAGCTCTTCGCGTCTCCTGTTTCATCATGATGGCGGCTTGCGAGAGAGAGAGAACAGAAGGAAAAAGGTGAAGAGCTGAGTCCACGGGTTGGCAGGTTTTGTAACCCGTCAAGGTGGGACTACAACCTTTACCTGACCCGTTTTAGATATCTACATACAAATAGCAATTTTGAACTGATTTAGAGTAAGTGAGTACGGGTCTGAATATGGGTTTGGAAAAAACGGGTTGCTCTGAAAAATGGGTGGTACAAGTGACCCATTTTAAAAAGAAAAAGGGAGATCCAACCAGAAAGGACAGCAAATGCTGGCCTTTCTCGTGTTCCATATCGCGAAAATGTATCACCTGGACTGAGCGGTTCTGGTTGCTCGCTTCTTTTTTCTGAAGATTCACTCTCGCAGGTCGTTTTCAACGTGTTTCGTATTTGGAATCATTTGCGCAGATCCTGAAATATTCATTTCCAGAGGTTGTGACAAATTTTCCGCCAGTGTGATTTCGGGCGTGCTTCAGTTTTTTAAAATGGAAAAGCTGAAGCTCCTCCCGCCCAAGCACCACCATTTGTAGGAATTTGAGAAGCCCCTTCGCCCCATTGTTTTCATTTGATCATCGCGCATTTCTCACAAATGCAGTGATCACACGAGAGCCAAGTGTCGCTCCATGCGCGCCATTTGATGCAAAAATATCTTCATGTCATGAGGTGTCGCGCCTGAACTGAAAGTGATCGTTCACCGCACTGGAATGCGATCTCCATCCTCAAAAGCAGAAATCTCTTTCAAACGGCCTAATGGAACTCTTCTTTCTGGTGTGATGCGAGGGGAAGAGCGAGTGTACGCAACGCTGGACTGACTGGGGATGCGCCTTCTTCTCGTCACTGTGACTTGGGTTCTTTTACAGGAATACTTGTTGATGTGTTGTTTGGTTTGCTGGTGATGCAGGGGGCAGCGGGGTTTTCTATGTACGGTGCTGGATGCCACCATCTCATTCTTCCTCCCTCCAGTCTGTCATTTTTGTGTGGGTGGGTGTGCTCACGCCCTGCCCTCTCAGTTCTCTTTGGGGATCGCCCGCTTAGCCAACAAGCAAGGTCTGGTGCCTGAGACGATCTCTCAGACATCGTCAAAGGGTGAGCGTGAGAGAGTGGAGCGAACGAGGCCGATCTGTTGTCAACAAATGCTGGTGTCAGGTGCATCAATCAAATGAATTCAGCTGCAAAACTAGAAATCTGAGACTCTCAGCGAGATGTGAAAGAGGATGCGTGGGTTTGGTGTGTGAGGTTCATAATCAGCCCTTCCTTTCGTCCGTCGTGATCGCTCGCCCAAGAGGCCTGGCTCTGCGCTGTTGGCCACTTCGACATTGAAGGCGTCCCCATCAATCAGCAAATCAAGCAAAAGTCCAACTGAAAACTGAAGTTGCTGGGCATATTACATTTTTCTAATCAAGCACAGCGTTTGAGGATTTGTGCGCACATGAGGGTCCCCACAAAAAGGTCCCAGAAATCGGCCACGAAGCCAGGGGGTCAAAGTGATCTGTGTACCGCTAGTGGGGAAGTTTGCATTCTTGCTCAACTTCTTTTGCTGTGTTTTTTTTCTCTCGCCCTGTGCTTCAGTATCGGACTTCAATACTGAAGCGAGGTCGTTTTCTGATGATGATGGGCCAGCAGTAGCTTGCCCCACTTGACTGATGCAGTTGGTTGACTCAACACTTTCTCTTGCTCTGACCATCAAACGAGATGAGTGTGGTGAGCCATTTGATTTCCAAGCAACTTCGACGAGAGCGAAAAGAGGAGAAGAGAACACGAGCACCTTGACCCTTGGATCGTGATCTGCTGCTGGTGTTGGTGCTGATACTTGTGCTGGTGTTTGAAGGAGTCTGTGACGAAATGGAAAAGCTTCTGGACAAGTCCTGTTCTGTACCGTACGTAGCTGTGCATCACGGGATGCTCACACACAAAAGCGAATGATGCGCGAAGAACAAACCGCGAGAACGCAACGTCGGCCCTGCAAAAAAATCCACCAGGAAACCCAAATGAGCAGCTCCGTTCAGTTCTGTACAGTGGTGGACACGGTACTGTATTGTACGGTATAGTGGACCTTCACTTATCTTCCCGCGTCACTGCGACTTTTCGAAAAATGAAACGGCTTTTGGATCTTTTGGCGTGTCAAAGAGCTACGGTTTCACCAGTCAACTCAAGATCCAATCATCAATTGTGCATTGGATGTCTATTGGTCTATTGTCTTTTAAATACTTTGTGTCCTTACTATCTGCTCTATCTCTATCTATCTTTTATAGGTCCAGACGCGTCGATCGGTAGATCCAGATGTGCGGCTTGGACTCCTCACTGCTGCGGTTGCCGTTGTTGTTCGCAGAATAAATCGACTGACGCGTCGAGGAGGCCGAAGACGCCATCTGCGCCTCGTTCGAGCGCGCGCCGCTCTTGCGCTCGTTGCCGAACATCGCGTCCTCGTTCGCCCACGCCTCGGGCGACGACATGTAGATCTGGCGGAGCAGCTCCAGGTCGTCGACCGCTTCGCCGCGCATCTGGCGGAGTTGGTCCTCTTCGTGCTTGAGCTGCTTGCGCTTCCGCCATCGGTAGAGCGCTACGAGCACAATGAGGAGCAATAGCACCAGCAACATCAGCACAACAATGAACGCCACTCTGTATCGCTCTCGAGAACGCTTCAAGGACGAGATCTCCTGCTCGCTTGTTGCTGGACTCTCGTTATTCGCAACAGTGAGCGCTGGAGCTGGGGATGAAGAGATCGGGCCCATCGACGCGTCGAAGCCGCTGTCGTACGCTTCGGTGACGTTCAGAATCCGCGAGCTCATGGCATCCGTGATCTCGAAGCTCACTGGTAGTAATTGCTCCATGCAAGTCGCGTTGAGTGTATCGAGAGTCCCCCTACCCCGGATATACGAGCTCAGAATTTCGAGACCGCACGAAGCGCTTCCACCGTGGGGCTCTTGTGCTGCTAGGGAATTGTGAGCTCCAGACCCGAACACCAGCAGCTTCTTTGCGGATCCTTGCAATGCGTCAATGAACAACGCTGCATGCTTGAGAGGCGACTGACCATCGAGCTTGCCGTTCAGGAGAAGGATGCTCGCGTGCGCTGGAATTGCCACACCAACGTTCCAGTACTTGTCGCGCGCGTATGTGAAGCGTGATGACGAGTTCAGACTTGGACTTTGCAGTGCAGCACAGTTTTGAGAGGTCGAGTCGCCCGCAAACACACAGTACTTGAGCAATTGGCCCACCACGCGACCTGGACTAACCAACGACTCCGTGAAACGAGACTCCAAGGTGCTCTGCGTTGGCAGCAACGAGCTCTCCTCCCACAACTCTGAAAATGTCTGCAAGTCGAACATCAACTCACTGTGGCTAGTAAGCTCTCGCTCCCGGCCCTGAAGTCGCACCACCAAGTTCCGCAACACCTGTTGGTCTAGGGCGTTGCAGCGACTCAGTCTGTAGATGACGACAGGGATGAATGCGCGCTCGGTGGTGTTCTGCATCAGCATCGCGAGCGTCCTGCGCACGCTGTAAGCCGCTGGATAAACTGGCAGCGATGAGACAGCAGCATGGCTGTCTCCCTCGTTTCTCCACAGGGTAGCGCATCGCGAGCTGTCGATGCTCTCAAGAACGCTTTTGAGCGTCTCAGAGATAGAGCTGTGACCACCAGCAAACTTGGACGAGCACGCTTGGTCGCTCTCACACAAAGCCAGGAACTCGTCGCCAACGCGTCCAAAGTCTGCGTCCGCATTCGAGAAATAGGCAAATTCGCTCTGCTTGGCGCCGGAGGTTGTTGCGCTGCCGTCCAGGACGTAGCCTTTGATCTCCGCGACGTCCAGGTGCAGAAGGCGCTCGACCACGAGTGTACCGTAGCCGAGTCCGTAGACTACGACGTCCGACTTGGTCTGGGTCTGGCTGATGAGCGTCACAAGGTCGTACGCTGCACTGGTGATCGAGAACGCTGCGAGATTGCCGTCGTAGCGAGAGTCCAGGTTCTGTAAGCACTGTTGGAGCTGCTCTAGTGTGCTGGAGGTCGTTGGAATCGCTGGTGATGATGATGCACTGCATGCCAGGCGAGTGCTTTGGCCGGTTCCGCGCCGGTCGAGCGTGTACACACTGACTTGGCCGCCCAATTGGTGATACAGCCTCTTCATTAGATCGTGCGCTGGTTGACAAAGGACAGTTTAGATCATAGTGCAAGTTAGAGGTCTGCTGCAGTTTGACAACGGAGAGGCTTACTTGATCGTTGCAGGAAACAGTACGTACCTTCAGATGGGAGCACAACATCGCTGCGGTCGGGGATCATCCACGCGTTCCGTGGTTTTGACGCTGTTGCTGAAGATGCTGACGAGTTTGCTCTCGCGGGGATCCGCTTGAGGGAGAGCGTGATGGTCTTGGTGTTGCTGCTGGTCCCTGACCTCTCGCATATGTCGGCGTAACAGAGCGGTACCACTGCGGTCGTGCACTCTGCGACTGGGTCTATGGAGCTTTCTGTTGTCATCTGTGTTGAGCATGGAGTCCACGCATTGACCTGCAGCGCTTGCACTGGTTGCTCACATATGAGTAGCAGCGCCAACAGGAGAATACGAAGCAGACAAGTACGAATGCTTGCCAATGATGATAATGGTGATGACGGCGTTGTGGGGTTGTTGCTCCGGCAAGTGAGTCGTGGCGCCATTGTTGTCAACGAGACACCGCAGCAAATGACGAGCGACTTGTGTACTGTAGCTCCCAAGAAGAAAAATCAGGAGAGGAGGGGGGACCACAAGCATCCAGCTCCCCCTGCCAAGGGACAGAGAAGGAGAAAAGCAACTGGACGGACGACTCTGGACCGCTGGCTTGTTTGTTCTCCGCTCCCTCCCGCGGTGTTGTGCACTCACGTTTGGTGTGTTGTGGAGCCATGTGAAAGAAGCGAACCACCCAGAGCCAGCAGGTTGCTGAGCAAACAGCCTCATGTTTTCAAATTAAATGAGTTGCTCGTGTCATCCGATAGGAGAACACTAGAATTTTCCAAAAGCAGCTGCTGTTCCTTGCACCAGGATTGAATGGGTGGACCAGGTTGCACCTTTGCCGTTTCGCACCCATCTGAAACATTTTAACGATGTGGGTGTTTTCTATAAATCATTATATCAATATGGAACACTTCTCTGATGAGAGACAGAGCCTGGTATGTGTGTAACACATATCCCACATGCGTGTCGCCGACACTTTGAGAATGACTGGAACCGGGGGCGATTGAGCTGAAGACCTCAAGGCCCACGCACTGAGCTACAAACCGACTGCTCAACTTCCAACGACCGTGACTGAATGGATGGATGGATGGCTACAGTGTATGTATAGGCGGACCGTATCTTTCAACATGATATGATGAGACGCTCAGATACTGTCGCCACATCGTACGGATACTTTCGAACCTCAGTTGGGCATTGAGGATACCATCCGGTCAATAATGAAATGGCAAATCGGATTGGCACCGTATCGCACTGCTGGCTTCGCTTAAATAATGTGCATTCGGTGGCTTTACGCCTATGTAGTCTACTCTAGTTACATGAGACTCTACCTAGGTTCTCTCTCTATTGTACTTTTACATTCGCAGGTGGTTGGACGACGAGTAGGTCCAGTCGCTGAACGGCGGCGGCTGCATGCCGCCAAAGTCACCAAAGTCATCGGCGACAAAGCTGCTGTTCTCTCCGCCTCCTCTCGCTCGCGGGTTTGACCGGAAGTTCCAGTCCATCGAGTCCCCTGAGAGCGGTTGGATGTCGGTAAATGCGCCGGCGTTCCAGTCCTCGTCGCTAGATAGGCTCTTGAAGTTGATTGTCGCCGCCATGTGCAACTTGCGCATGCGCTCGACGTCGTCGATCTCGTCCGCACGCAGCTGCTGGAGCCCGCTCTGCTCGTCACGGTACTGCTTCTCGCGCCACCAGCGCACGAGAATCACGGCGAACACCACGAGCATGATCACGAGCATCGCCACGACCACGGTGAACGCGACGCGGTACCGCTGGATGGTCTGGCGCAGCGACTCGCTCTCCTTCGCGAGTGGTGACGACGATGAGCCGCTGCCGGCATTAGGAGCGCTGGTGCTGATGCTGCCACTGCCGGCACTGCTACTACTGTTTGACGGTGCTGAACTCGTCACGAGTTCTCCGTCATAGGCGTCTGTGGTGTTCAGCATCGCAAGACTCGAGGCCCGCGTAAGCGTGAAGCTCAGCGACGGCAGCTTGTCAATGCAGGACGTGTCATACTTGTTGATGTTGCCGCTGTTCGTGATGTATGACTCTAAGATTGCGAGTCCACAGGACGTGCCGTCGTCCAGGATCGAGCTCATGAGTACATTGTACGTCCCAGCTTTGAACTCAAGCAGCTCCTTTGAGGTCCCGATGAGTGCGTCTTCGAGGTCCTGGGCGTACTGTGGTGGGAACTGACCGTCGAGACTGCCGCTCAAGAGCAGCACGCTTGATGAAGCCGGGATCGTCGCCGCGGCGTTCCAGTAAGTATCGCGGTCGTACGCCAACTTGGTCGTGTTTGTGGAGCTCGAGACGCCCAGTTCCGTGCACGTCGACGAGGTGTCGCCCGTGAACAGACAGTAGCCCAGGAGTTGGTTGTAGACGCGTCCAGAGCTGATCGACGCCTCGGTGAAGCGTGCCGAGAGCTTCTTCTCCATGGCCGAGGGCGACTCCCAGAGCTCTGAGAACGCGATGAGGTTGTACACGACCTCTGTCTTGGCCTTGAGCTCGGTCTCTCGACGCTGGAGCTTTGTCAGCAAGTTCTTAAGCACGGGCTTGTCGACGGCGCTGCATCGGTTGAGCCTGTAGATGAGCACGGGGATGAACGCGCGCTCCGTGGTGTTCTGCATCAGCATCGCTAGCGCACGACGGAGCTTGTACGACGCTGGGTCTGTTGCACTGGTAGCTGCGGCCTTGGAGCTACTGGAGGTAGTTGTACTCCCAACCACTTGAAACACTGAGGCGCAGTTCGAGTCGTCGGTCACAGCAGCGTCCAGGTTCGTGAGCAGCTTGCTGAGCACTTGTGTGATGGACCTGTCCTGGAACTTGGCCGAGCACGCTGAGTCTTTCTCGCAAAGCGTCAGGAAATCGTCGCCGACCTGGCCGAACTCCTCGTCAGCTTTCGAGATGTACGCGAACGAGCTGCGCTTGGCCCCTGAGGTCGTCGCGGCGCCATCCAGGATGTAGCCTTTGATGTCCGCGATACCAAAGTGCAGCAGGCGCTCAACGATGAGCGTGCCGTACCCGAGTCCGTACACAAACACCTCGGTCTTCGCGTGCAGAATGGTGATGAGCGACACAAGATCGTACGCGGCGCTGGTGATCGAGAACGCCACGAGGTTGTCTCCGAGCACCACATTCAGCGCCTCGGAGCAGCGCTGCACGGAGCTCGCGTCGAGAGACGCTGAGGTGTCGCACACGATCTGGGAACTCCGACCTGTGCCGCGCTGGTCCAGTGTGTACACGCTCACGTCGCCGCCGAGTTGTCGGAAGATCATCTGCATCTGGGTGTCGATGTGGGACGCGGGTACGTAGTCGCTGCGGTCCGGCACGACCCACACATTGCGCGTGGAGGTTGTCGAGGTACTCGAGGTCGCGGAGATACGCTTGAGGTAGAGGTTGATCGTCTGTCCGTCGACGTCTTCGCAGAGCCCGCCGGCGCAGAGCGGGACCACTGCCGTCGCGCATTGCGCACTCAGACTCGGAAATCCGTCGGGGACTGCGTCGAATGAGCACGTGCTCCAGGTATTCACACGCACTGCCGCTGTGCATTGCGCCGCGTGGTTCAGGAGCAGCAGACAGTCCACCAGCGCGCTCGCCAGGACCCAGGCTCTCATCTTGTCGGTGAATGGGCTCAATCCTTTCTTGGAATTGTCGATCTCAGTTAACTCACAAAGTCTCACGTATTACTCTCTGCCGCAACAATGGCGAAGCCAGTGGCAGTCAGGAGTCCGCTTGCTGTTGGCAAAATCGACACTGAATGATTGGGAGGATGGTTTACGTTGCGCAACCCTTGCTGCTGCAAAAGTAAGAGCACCACCAGAATCGGCGCTCAGTTGCTGAGAAAAAGAAAAGAGACCGACCATCTGGATCAAGCAACACCCACGGATGGCTGCCTCGACAGTTGTCGGCACTGTCCACACACACACACACACACGAAGAGCTCAACTCAGCTCACGGTCTCATATGCTCGATGCATTCGTAATGATGCTGCTGGGCGTTCCGAATTTTTCGAGCATCGAGGGGTGGAATAAGTCCAGATGAGCTGCTGGCCCGGAGGAACCAGCTTGGCTTTGAGCAACCTACCTAAAGGTACAGAATACTCGAAACAGACAACGACTAACGGAGTGGGGCTAATGAGCCGCTAGGGTTGGAAGCATTGCGCTGCACCCATCTGGCCCCTTGCTCAACCCTATTTGTCTTCTGTTTCTCAGGTTGCATGAGCAAAAGGCGGAGGAACCTGAGACTGAAAGCCCCAGTTTACTTTACAAGTGCCAACGGATCCTGCCTGGCCTCGTTGGAAAGAGCAGTGAAGGGGATCCATCCATCCATCCATCCCACGTTTGCCAGCACCAGCGGAATCCAATTTGCCGTTTGTTCGTGTGGAAGTGAGCAGCGTAGCGCAGAAAGAGAAAGAGAGAGAGAGAGAGAGAGCACCAATGTGTTCGGCGTCGTTTCGAAGCTCCGAGAAAGAAGAGTGGGAATGAGTCAGGCGCACACCCATTTTACCTTTTATAACAGGTAAGTACATAATAAAATGGTTTAGTATAAATTATCTTGAATTATCTAAGGATTTTGTTTTTAAAATAAACAAGTAAATGTAAGAACTGTGGTGATTGTCGCTTGAAGCGTTTCAGAATGCACTTGACGCGTATCAGATCGATCATCCGCCGTTTCAGCACCTTCCGATGCTGCAAAATGCAATGTGGACGCATTCGCTGGTGCTCCTGGATTAGTTGTATTTGCAGTACCCAAGAGTTCGATCGAGTAGTTCGGTACTCTGAACGGTTCTGCTACGTGGACGCTACGCAGCGTATCGCAAGTGGCGATACATGTATCCTCGTATGCGGCTTCGGTGGCGCAAAGAGAGAGAGAGAGAGAATACCGGACTGTCTGCTGCGTTTCCCAAGAAGGTGATGACCACCTCTTGAGACGAGAACGAGGACAGACGCTTCGAATGGAGCTTGTCGATCGCAATATCAATTACAGTATCATCATCACACATACTCGTGGAATCCATTATTCTTTGCTAGAAAGTGCAAACTTTTGATTATCGGGTCTGTCGTGGACTGAGAAGGCTGAAAGCAGAGTGTGAGAATTGCCATTCATTAGGCAATGTTTGTAGACATATCCATCGAGCGTGGCGATGGTACATAGTTTGGGATCATTTCGCGCCTGGTGAAAGATCGATTGAGTTGGATATTGAACAGTTTGGAATATCCGATGCGTATCCATCTCGCCAGTTGAAGTGGCTGCCTCTATTCACTTGCTGATACAAGCCAGCTACTGCAGTCCAATTGGGAACGGAAACTCGAGTGAATAATCCTCGTCGCGCAAATATTCGTGAAGAAAGAAGCATTTTAGTGCTCCAGCTATAACGCAAGTGGTGCCGACTCGCCTGTCATATCCGCCATGAATCTCCGGTTGTTGTCGGGCAAGATAGCTAGCTGCACATTCTTCTCGCCTGCTGCTCCCTTCATAACATGTCTAGAAGTACTTTGAAGAGGCAGAGGGTGAAATAAGCCTAGAACGTCCTCATCAGTCTATTTGATCTCACTTGAATTCAACAAAACAGAATGAACAAGGCTCAAGGGGTCCTCCCTAGATATCGGAGAGAGAACAGGTGAACAAAGAGGCGATCTTGAGAACCAACCCAGGGAGCGGATATCGTGAAAGCGAGAGTGCTTACTCTAGGTACTTATAGCGCCGGGTTGCGTCAATTTCTGTGTGCGTGGGCTTTAAGCAAGATTCTTACAAAGCGATTGCCTGCCACAAGCGATCGACTTAGGCCTTCCATTCAACTGGCTCATTTTGCTACTTCAAAAATACCCCAATACCGAAATAGCAAGCGTGGGTGCGCGTGCTGTACGTGACGCTCGCGATCGGTTTTCTGTACCCGAGCGAGCTGGACGCGTTCTTTGTCGACCAGGTGTCGACCTCCACCCCGATCCTGCGCTGCTGTGCTACTTGAGCTCTGGCAGATCGCGTACAGTCCCGACGAGGCGCGCCTGGCGTCCGGCAGCCAGCAGGGCAAGATCAACCTTTTTGACCTCGAGGCTGATAACCTCGTGCAGGAGATCTCCATCCAGGCCAAGTTTGTGCTCAGCGTCGCCTACGTACGTGCTGCTTGCATTGCTATACTGTTGAGCGGTCTGATGCACTCGGTCGTCTAACTATTGAGAGAGGTGTGCGTGTATGGCGCTTGATGTGGAACAGTCTCCAGATGGCAAGCACGTTGCGTGTGGCGGCTTTAATGGCTTTGTCGGCGTGTACGACGTAGAGACCGGCTCGCTCGTCCACAAGTACGAAGGTGAGGAAGAAACGCAAGCGGGTCTGATGTGTATGGCTTTGGTATCTAATGCGGCGCTGTCATAATTTTTTCTATTGTGCATACCGAACAAAGCCTGTGCATGGTGCTGCTACATCTGACAAGGATATGAATGTACCGACCAGCTCAATTCACTAAAAAAATGACCCCAAAAAATGCACTTTGGAAATATGCAAGTCCAGGGCCGAAAATAAAATAAAGTTGCGCATCTATTTTTATGATAAAAATACAAGTTGTGGTAGCGAAAATGGTGCACGAATCCCGAAATATAAAATGTAGTTTTATAACAGCAACGTAGAAAGTGTAAACTTCCGGAAGCGATGAGAATATAATAGTAATTTACAGTTGAGTGTT
>JAASFI010000072.1:0-67610 GCA_023333705.1 Globisporangium viniferum | reverse complement strand
TTTTGTGGCCCAAATGTCCGCAGATCAAATGTCCCAAGTTGGGTATTTCTCTCCTATGTTTTTCCGAGCCAAAGCCGTTTGACCCATTCGTCCGAGTTTTTATATCCGATTTGGCTCGGTTTCTTGACCCAAATGTCTTTCCACTCAATCCCATTTGATACCAAAGTATCACGCATTGCACGCACATTCGTTCACACACCAAAGAGACAAGATGGCCAAGTGGGTCAAGGAGCTGCGCTGGATGCGCCACGTGATCGCGCGCCGCGACCACGAGATGCGCCTCGACCGCTGGCTGCGGCAGCAGTTCCCGCTGGCACCACAGTCGCTGCTGCAGGCGCAGCTGCGCAAGCGCAAGATCCGGCTCGTCGCGCCGCCAGCATCGTCTGCTGGTGCTTCTTCTTCTGCAGCGATTGATACCAAACGAGGTCACCAAGTACCAGACGCAAATGCAAATGCAACAACAATGGTCCCGGGAAAAGCCAACTCCGTGCTTCTCGAAGGCTTTACAGTCAAGATCGACGCGCACTTGTTCGAAAACACGCTGCAGCACGCAGGTACTACAAAGCTACAGGATGACGAAAGAGAGAAAACCACACCACCACGCAAGAAGCTGCCGCTGCTACCGGAGCTGCTCAAGCGCATCGTGTACAAAGACCCCAACTACTTGATACTCGACAAGCCCCATGGACTCGCAGTGCAGGTTTGTTTTGGTGGCGTTTGATGCTTTTTTGCCGGACCAAAGGTGGTGATACTAAAGTCAGTGCACTCTTTGATACCTCTTTTGTTTTCGTTGATACCATTAGGAAGGAACAGGGCTGGAGAGCTCGCTCGCAGACTACCTCTCAGCAATCGCAGAGGCATTCCATGGCGGCAGACGCTCCGAAACTTTGGCTTCGGGTACTAGTTCTACGCCTCGACTGGTGCATCGGCTCGACAAGGAAACGTCGGGACTGCTGGTGCTCGCGAGGAACCGCCTCGCCGCCGCCAAGTTTGCTGCTTTACTGCAAGAAGGGAAGGTGCGCAAGACGTACCAGGCGCTGGTATCAGTACCATCAACCCGACAGCAGAAGCAGGCTTTTGAAGCCAAGTTGGCACTCTTCCAGGGCGAAATCACATCGCCAGTGGACGAGAAAGAAGCGACAACTCTGGTGAAGGTTCTCCCAAGTGTCCATGGTAGCAAAACCCATGAGGACCCACGAGGCGTTTGGCTGGAGCTCTCCCCAGTAACCGGACGCAAGCACCAGCTGCGCGTACACTGTGCGCAGGTGCTGAATGCGCCGATCGTGGGCGATACCAAGTACCGCGGTCCGAGAGCCGATCGCCTCTACCTCCATGCGCAGCGCATCGCGTTCCCCGACCTGTTTGGCTTGGAAAAAGAGCGAAATCGACAAGATTTAGACCAGGGTCCACGACGTGGGCCAGCAACGAAGACCATGATCGACATCCAGCGCGCGATTGATCACGCGTACCCTGCCAAAGACGCCAATTGAGAGTTTGTATGAATGCTGAAAGATTTGGTCCGTGGGGTGGTCTCTGTCAGTATTTATATATCCCAGTGTCTTTCTTATCAAGAGTACCTAGCACCTGGGTGTCGTTTGAAGCATCCCCAAGATAGTCATTTTGGCTATTTTGCACAGGATCCAAACCAAACTGTAGAGTTTGAGAGAGCGAGCGAGCGATTTGCAAAGACGCGTCGGACTGGCTAAGACGACGCCGACCAGGATATTACAAACTCTACTGAGCCAGCGCCGTACAATGCATACAGACCCAAGATGAAGGTGCGAAAAATGGCACGTGATTAGCCTGATCGACCCAGGAATAGGCGATAGATAGTTAGATACCTTCAGCGCAAGCCAGCTAGCAAGCTAGCGAGCTGGCTGTCTTTGGAGCTTCTGGGAAAGAATCTTAGTGCGGTCAAGAAAACTGAAGTACCCCGAGTCCAGTTCAGTCACGAATTGTACGTGTGAGGCACCGACAGACAACGATCACCTGGGAGTTCAAGATGAACACGCAGCAGCAGAAGAACAACGGCAGCATCCGTGGAGTGCGTGGGAATGGCAACTTCCGGATTGCGACAAGCGAGATCAAGAAGTGCGAGCTCTCCGACGCGAGACTGCCGTCGGTGTCTAGCAGAGGGCGGGACCTCCACGGCAAAGCGAGGTTCACCACCCCGATGCGGCCGATTCTGTACCACACCCCTCCGTGCAACAATGTCGAACGCGACAACAACACCAGCGACGATGGTGACGGTGGTAACGACGACGACGTCGACGACGCGATCTTCTACACGCGCTACGAGCACGACGAGATCGAGGATGATGACGAAAACAACCGGGAGTTCGACAGCCCGAAGGATGACTCTAGAGACGACAATAGCAGCACATTCTTCTCTACTGCGCTCTGGCCCTCGCCTTCTCTCGACTCTTCGCTCCAGTTCATCTCTAGACAACACCATCTGAGCAGCTCTTTGCGAGCATTCGGTGACTTGCGTCTTCAGTCAATTGAGGATCTGCTGGCGGCGCAGAATCAGCAACAAGACTGGGAAGAAACACCAGAAAACGGGCCACACGAGCTACTGGCAGATGCTACTTCGGAGCAACCTCAACAAGACGACGATGAAGAGAAAGACCCCCGTGGCGATCACGACAAGAGCGACTCGTCCTCACCGTCCGAGACGCGAGACAGCAACCAGTTCAGTGTCGAACCAATAGAGACGACTACTGAGTACTCAGCCAAGTGCTATGAAGGCGAATCCCCACTGCTACTGCGAAGACGACGACGCAGCAGCAGCATCTACTGCGAGCCCATGGTCACGTACGAGCTCTTCGACTCGGTGCGAAAGTCGCAGCAGCAGCTGCTCGCCAAGTCGAGCGAAAGCAACTTTTTCGCCTTCGCGAACAATCGGAATCATGGAGACGACGACGTCATGAACATCCGCTCGCCAGTCAACCAGAGGCCTTCTACGTCTAGTAGTAGTAGTAGTAGTAGTAGTAGTAGTAGCACCAACGACCAGCAGCAGGAGCGCCCAAGCAGAAGCCGTCAGGGGTGGACGCCGCAGCAGCTGAGCCAGTACAACGAAGTGCTGACGTTCCTCCAGGACGCGTGCGCGACGAGGTCGCCTCAGATCTCGATCCCCGGGGCGCGGCTCGCCCAGATGGAGCAATTGCTGCGCTCGCTGCATCCAAAGGTCTAGAGAGAATACATGCTCAACCTTCCACACTAAAGTAGTACAAAGTAGACTCTTTGTCACTCAAAGGTGTTGTTGTTGTGAATGTATTCGGATGTATTAGGAACTGGTGTAACTCCTATCACCACTCGTAGTGGTTGGTCTCTGACTCAACACGCCGTTCTTAGAGTCCTGGGTGGAGTCCGAGCCAGCCGGGGGTCGGCTCGCCCTGCACTTCGCCAAAGTAGAGCGCGAACGTCTGCTTCCAGATCTCGATGCGCTCGCGGTCCTCCATGAACGCCTCGAACTTGCCCACACCGCCGTTCGGCACCTGCCACACCTGCCTGTAGCCGTTGGTCGTCGGGATGTCCTTGCGCACGGTCCAGCCCGTGTAGGCGAAGTTCTTCTGCTGCTGCTCGGTCACGAGCCAGTTGACGAACAGCTTGGCGGCCGCGACGTTCTTGGCCTTCTTGAGGATCGCCACGCGCTGGCCCCAGGCGAGGAACGGGTAGTCGCCGTCCATCGCAGGTTTGATGTCGCCGTCAGTGCCCACGCCGATCGCCTTCGTGCCCGCCACCGTGAGCTCGGCGGCGACGTTCGAGCCACGCGTGAACTTGACGTTCTGCGCAGCGAACTTGGAGGCCCAGTCCCAGCCGTACTTCTCGACCCATTTGGTGTACAGGTAGAGCACGGCGTCGTCATCGTGCGGGTACGAGGACGCGATCACGCCCTTGTACTTTGGGTCCGCGAGGTCCAGTGGGGTTTGCGGTGCGGCAAGCGCGCCGAGCGCCTGCTGGTTCGAGAGGTACGTGAACGTGAACACGATGTACGCGTACCAGGCGCCGTTTGGGTCCTTGAAGCCGTCGTAGATCTGCGAGAAGTTGACCGGCTTGTAGTTGAGCAGCTTGCGCTCGTCAGCCCAGCGAGGGAAGTCCTGGAGCGTCTGGAGCGCCACGACGTCCGGGACAAGCGTGTTGGTCTCCAGCTGGTTGTCGATGCGCACGTTGTGGTACTTGCTGTAGTCGACGATGATCGAGATGTTGACCTTTGGGAACGCCTTGGCGAACGCCGCCTGGAGGTCGTTCTGCTGCGTGGGGGTGTCACCGCCGTGGTAGACGACAAGGTTGCCGCCTTCGTTGATGGCGTCCTGGTAGAGCTGGTCGAGTGTCTTGGTCTCTTCCTTGACCTTCGAGGAGGTGCCGGAGGAGTACCCACCGGCGGCGCTTTGTCCGATCAGGAGCGCGGAGAAGACAACGAGAGTGGAGAGGACTCGCATGGTGGAAGGTGGTGATTGACGAGAAGGCTGGAGAGAGAGGTAAATTGGTTCGGGAAGTCGACTTGTGCACCAGGTGGAGCAAAGGAGAATGAGGAGAACCTAGAGGGGACGGAGAGCACTTGGAGGTCGCACGCAAAAATTCACAAGGGTCTCGAGGGAGCCTGGAGTTCAGTCATGTATTATAGTAACCGCAGTGATGTGTACTGTAGCTATCGCAATATGCGTCATCCCAGGATCTCGTTTCCAAGATGGGACGGACAAACCCAATCATTCTGATGATAACAAACTGCAAAAACACAGACGTTGAAGAGGTCCTCTTCAGTAAAATGAGACAATAGAATAGCAGGCTTCATCAGACAGCTCGTTGAAGCGCTTTTCGTTTCCGTTTTCAAATCGTAGACGAGTGCGAACGAGTCAGAGCATCCACCATTGGTCACGCAATGATTCGTATTTTCGTCATTTTGATTCGTCAGAGCCGATTTTTTGCAGCACGCGCCGTCCACTTGGCAATATCATCCCACGGTATGCTTTTCAAATTTTTTGCACCAGAACGCGTTGACCCCCCAAGAAAAGTCAGCTATGTATTTCAGAAGTCGGTAGGTACTGTGCCTACTGGAGTAGTTCAGTATGCTAACAAACTTCCTCCTCCTTGACCAGGCCTGGACAAAGAACGACGATCGAACTCCGAGGGCTCACCGATACGAGAGCCCGGTCTGTCTGTCACTGCAATTCGACGGGCTGTTTGCATTCTAACCGTCCCTGGTTAAACAAAATTCAGAGTCCAAGACATTAGGGGGATGGGGGCAAAATATATACTCTGGCTGCTCTACAATTTTTGCTGGTGATCATGAGTTCCCCCCCCCCCCCCCGATCCTGAATTCAGGAAGTTTCATCCCGAGAGGTCTGGTACTTTGAAAATGCTCCTATCTATCTATCGACCGATTCCTCAACGGACCCTCCCCGTTTCAGTAACTTTGATATGAGAACCCTTCCCAAAATGAATGTGATTCAACTGTACTCTCAGCGTTCTCTTCACCTATTACTGTATGCTGAGCTTGAACGATGGGTTTCAGTCTACTAGATGACGCCCGACCTCTGTATGAAGTACGCTACACCCTCTTCAAAAATGTGAAGAACTCTGTGGTAGTACTCTGGATGACATGTCAATTCAATTGATCTCTGGTTAGCAGCGCATGCCTAAAGCCTACCAGTGAGCGACGGTCAGAATCTGTCGAATGACCAACCTACTACTCACTGCACTTACTTACCACGGGAGGCTTTCGCCATTGTAGTCGTAAAACTTGCCCGCGTCAGCAAGCGCGAGCTTGTCAATCACGCCGACGAGCCCATTCACGCTCGTTTCGGTGCTGATCACGCCCTTATACTCGTTGAGGTCCGTGGCGACGTACCCAGGGTGGAGTGCGACTGCCGCGATGTCGTGACCCTTGAGATCGAGCGCGAGACTCGCGTTGACCATGTTGAGCGCCGCCTTGGAGGTGCTGTAGCCATAGTAGCTGGTGCCAAAGATGCCATTGTTCAGCGCGATGCTTCCGACTCTGGAGGAGATCTGCACGACGAAAGCAGCGCCACCGCTCTTGGCGACGCCAGCCTTCAAGTGCGGCACGAACGCGCGCGCGACCAAGAATGGACCGACGGCGTTGACCTCGAACTGCCTCAGCATGCCTTCCTTGGTCGTCGTGTCCAGGTCGCCGCCAATGAATACCCCAGCGTTGTTGATGAGCAAGTCGATCGCTTCGCCCTCGAGGTGTTTGGCGGCGTTCAGGATCGAAACTTCATCGGCGACGTCGAGCTGCACGATTTTGTACGGCGAGAGCGCACGAAGCTAAGGTCAAAGGTAGGTGGACGCATAGTTAGTTGGTATAGTGCCATTGTATACGCATGGGGGAAAGCAAAACGACTTAGTACCTGGTCAGCTTTGTTCAGGTCGCGAGCAGCTCCGATGACACGCCAGCCGAGCGCGACGTAGCGCTCAGCGAGCTGGAGGCCGATGCCGCGGGTGGCGCCAGTGATGAGAACGGTCTTTAGGGTAGTCATTGCGATCTCGAGTCCTGGCGAGAGATGAGGGGACTGTGAGGCCTTAGGTGAATTCGGAAGTGGCAGCGTTAAGATGCCAGTGCGGGAGTCCAAGAGGACACCTGGTCTTGCTTCATCACAATGCTCAAGACGAGTCGTGCTAAACGTGAGGAGGACCAAGATACTTTAGGAAGACCATTACTTTTGGGTCAAAGCAGCAGCTTGAAATGCGAAATATCATTGGCGTAATCTGGACTGTTGGAGGACATCTGATTGGACCAAGTCTCGCCCACGATGATTCCACCTCTGGGATTCCCAACCTGGGAATGATGATCTCGATTTCACGGAAGCAGCCTTCTCAGGTGTATCGATCACACTTGCATAAGTCAAATTTTGCAAAAGGCAACTGGTGGTTCATTAATGGCTGAACTTCACTCTCACACAACTCTCTCTCTCTCTCTCTCTCTCTCTCTCTCTCTCTCTAACTCAGTACTTCCTCAGTCCACGAGCTTCACGACGAGCTTGCCGATGTTCTTCTTGGCGAACAAGCGGTCGATGGCGTCAGCTATCTCCTCGAGGCCCTTGAACTCGGTCGGGTCGATGCCCACCGTGAGCTTCCCCTCGTGGATGAGCGCGAGCAGCTTCTCAATGTACTCGGGGACGAATTGTGCAAAGTTGGGCATGAAGAACCCGCGCAGCGACACGGACTTGCGCTGGATCGTGCGGTTCACGTCGGGCGAGAGCAGCGGGTTTTCGACCTTCGCATCCTGGTAGCCCGAGACCGCGCCGAAGAGCAGGATGCGGCCGTGGACCGCGATGTTTTCCAGCACCGTCTTGAAGATGTCGCCGCCGACGCTCTCGAAGACGAGGTCGAGTCCGTTTGGGTATTCGGTCTTGAGCACCGTGTCAATGTCTTCCTTCGAGTAGTTGATCACGCGGTCGACGCCGAACGACTTGAGATACTCGGCCTTCTCCTCGGACGAGCAGGTGCCGATGACATGGTTGCCCGCGAGCTTGGCGAGCTGCACGACGAACTGGCCCGTGTCACCGGCCGCCGCCGTCACGAACACCGTCTCGTTCGTGCCCAGCTGGCCGACTTTCTCGAGTGCGAGGATCGCCGACACGCCGCAGATCGTCAGCGGCAGCATGCGCGGTGACGCCTCCGGGGTCTTGAGCAACGACGCAGCGCTCACTTCGAGGAACTCGGCGAACGCGCCGCCCTCTGGAGATTAAATGATACATAGGGAGGGGGCAGTAATGGACAGTGAGTGTCACGACAATAAGGAACAAATAGCAACGCAAAGTGAGACTGACTAACTGGCTTACTCCTGTACGCGACTGCGTCGTTCACGCTGACGGTCGTGACGCCTTCGCCGACTGCGACGACAACTCCAACTGAGGGACAACCAGTTCAAACACACGCATACACGCAGCATGAGCGGTTAAATGCATGAGGGTACTCTACCGACCAATATGACTTTACACTACAGTGTATGGGCGTCCAGTACCCGCTTCCAGACCACAGCCGAACGGCAGAGGTGGGCTGCTGTAGTTGCCGCTGGTGACATTCACGTCCGTGGCGTTGATGCCGACGTAGTGGTTCTTCACGACGACGTTGTCGGCGCTCGGGACCGGGAGCTCGGGCTCCGTGACGATCTCCGTGGCCCGGCGGAAGTCGCTCGAGAGCTCCCGGACTTGCACTTTGCGGTACGATGGCATCTTTGTTGGTGCTTTAGGGTAATAAGAGGGTGATGGTGGGGGGTGCGATGCTACTGCTGCTGCTGCCGAGCAGAATGGGATATGCTGCTGCCTGCGTGTGTCTGTCCGATTGGATTGGAATATAAATGGAGAAACGATTGTCGACTTCAACGTTGAAAGGAGACATGGAGCTAAGCAGAGCAGCTTCACGCAATCAACTGACCCAGTCAGGATATCATGCGATGGATACACTCCCTTGCAGCGAGTAATCAAATGCCGTGTTGTCATCGGAGCTTGACGGAGCAACGGAGCCAATACGAGGCCTCAATGGCTCCGACGTGGGCCTGAACCCTCCGCAATCGGCGGTACACTGACAAGACTGCGAGCCTTGGCTGATTGATAGAGAGGGAGAGAGAGAGAGAGAGTGAGAGAGAGAGAGTTGACAAGAGCTCTCCAAGAGCGGCTCCGTAATCATTCTTTTGTGGCGGTGGCGCGAGAGACAGGGCGGACGGGGGGAGGTCTCGTTGGACCGTCCAAGTGAGAGCGACACCTATGCAGTGCCCGAGGTCTGCTCTGCTTCCGCACCATATCTAGTAGTGCAAAGGGTGTTTGCTTCTTCTAATTACTTCTGCTTCAGTGGAATGCGTGTGGACGTGGAGAACTATGGTTCTGATATCAAAGTATCACCATCACACAGTGGGTGGAGGGGCCTCATGGCTGGGAAGTACTAAAAAAGCTTTCAGCAATCCTAATATGAGTAGCATTGCTCAGCAAGTTGAATTGCCCACTGCACGTACGCCCCCTGAGCGATACTCTCTCTCTCTTGAGAGCTATCTGCGTTTAAAGGTGCCAGTCCTGTTAGGGTCCTTGGACATGGTACTCTTCGGATACTCAAGTTGGTGAACGCAAAAGCACACGCGACCAACGCACAGTGACAACTTCGTTTTTGGATTTTACACCTACTGTACGAAATAGTATCTCTGCTTTCAAGAAAACTGGTATGTTGTAGTGTCGGTGGCAAAGGAGGGAGGGGGTAAAAGACGTGTAGTGAATTACTAGATCGTGATCAGACCCAAACGAGGAGACACCAGAGTACCACTCAATTAGTATCGAGCATTCGACTCGTCATGGAGTGGACGCTTAGAGTCCTGGGTGGAGACCGAGCTGACCTGGGGTCGGCTCACCACGCACTTCACCGAAGTAGAGCGCGAACGTCTGCTTCCAGATCTCGACGCGCTCACGGTCCTCCATGAACGCAGCAAAGTCGGCGATGCCGGCGTTCGGGATCTGCCACACCTGCTTGAAGCCGTTGGTCGGCGCCATGTCCTTGCGCACGGTCCAGCCCGAGTAGTTGATCGTGCGCTGTTCCTTGATGATCCAGTTGGCAAAGAGCTTGGCGGCGGCGACGTTCTTGGCCTTCTTGAGGATCGCCACGCGCTGGCCCCAGGCGAGGAACGGGAACTTGGCGTCGATCGCTGGCT
Source organism: Globisporangium viniferum (assembly GCA_023333705.1). Classification (NCBI taxonomy): domain Eukaryota; phylum Oomycota; class Peronosporomycetes; order Pythiales; family Pythiaceae; genus Globisporangium; species Globisporangium viniferum. The sequence goes on along the minus strand of JAASFI010000072.1, from coordinate 57,955 downwards.
TGTTGTCGCCGCCGGTGCCGACAGCGATCGCCTTCTTGCCAGCCTGAACGACCTCACCGGCCACGTTCGAGCCACGGCTGAACGCGACGTCCTGCGCAGCGAACTTGGAGGCCCAGTCCCAGCCGTATTTCTCCACGTACTTCGCAAACAGGTACAGCGTGGCGTCATCGTCGTGTGGGTACGTGGACGCGATCATACCCTTGTACTTTGGGTTCACGAGGTCCAGTGGAGTCGCTGGAGCTGGCAGCGAACCGAGCGCCTGCTGATTCGAGAAGTACGTGAACGAGAAGATGATGTACGAGAACCAGGCACCGTTCGAGTCCTTGAAGCCGTCGTAGATCTGCGAGAAGTTGGCCGGCTTGTAGTTGAGCAGCTTGCCTTCGTCGGCGAAGCGAGGGAAGTCCTGCAGCGTCTGAAACGCGATCACGTCCGGGACAAGCGTGTTGGTCTCGAGCTGGTTCTCGACACGCACGTTGTGGTACTTGCTGTAGTCGACGACCATCGTGAGGTTGATCTTTGGGAACGCTGCCGTGAAGGCAGCCTTGAGACCGTCCTGCTGGGTCGGGGTGTCACCGCCGTGGTAGATCACGAGCTTGCCGCCTTCGTTGATGGCGTCCTGGTAGAGCTGGTCGATGGACTTGGTCTCTTCCTTGACGGAGAGCTTGGCGGCGCTCTCGCCGATGAGGAGCGCGGAGATGAAGACGAGCGCGGAGAGGACGCGCATGGTGGTTGGCTGGCTGAGAAGGTTGGAGTTGAAGGTGTTGGTCGACTTGTGCACCAGGCGGAACAAAAGAGAATGAGGAGAATGGAAGCAGGCGGTAGCGGCAAGTGCCAATAAACAGCACACCCGCCAGCGAAGGTCTCCGAGTTGCAATATTACGAAGACAGGGGGGTATTAAAGCCTTTAATAACGCTCCTACAAAGTACCGATACCTTGTAATTGGATTTGCAACTCGAAAAGCTGTGTTGACGGAATACCCGCCCTCCCAGACTCCCTCCCTCTGACTGCCTTTTTACCCTTGAACGAAGCGTTCGATCCAATCCAACACCCGCGCTTCCACGGCCCATCTCGCTCAAGAGACACTCGCGCCTCTTCCGTCACCACCACGCTCGCTACAGCGCAGCAGAACTCGATGTCACAATCAAGGTTCGTACAAGCAGTTGATGTGGGGTGGGAACGCTGGTGGGATCCGTTCCCTCCCGTGTTAATTAATACGCAATCGAACACGATCTGAAGCTCCCGCGCTCGCGTCAGTCAGCCTCAACAGCATCCTCCGTTCCCAGGATCAGTGTCTATGTCAGCGCATTCGAATCTGTACTTGATCTATCTATTCAGGTTTGTCGATCTGCACGCTTCAAGGGCTGGAGACCTAACCTAGGGTTACAGCTTCTTTACCCCCATTTGAAGGCTAGTTCTCAGGCACGCATTCTGGATGCATGCATTGCTGCTTTTTAAGCAGTTGCAGCCCACCACAAACACTGAATGGTGGAGGATACCTCGAGCGTCCTATTATACCTCCTACCAGCGCGCATTCGCGTGTTTGTCGCTGCTGCCAATACCAATCTCTTCGTTCCAATAATACGCGAGGTACTCCGACTGAGAAAATGTGCTGTCGACACCGAGTCGCGGGATTGATCCAGACCCTGCATGAAACAAACAGCACCAAAGGAGGCAAATCCGTGCAGACTACAAATCGAGCTTGAGCTTCACAGACGACAAAAATTTCAGTGCCTCCATCATCAAAACAAACGTCCAATTTCGAGAACCGACCCAACCCACCACGTGGTGTGGCGGAACCTCAACTGTGCGTCAAGGATTTGATGATCGCCACTACTGTACTCACTCGTCTTTGACGAATTCGCAAATTATTGGTCGGAGTATGCCATTGAACGACGCGTACTGTGACATCATGATGGCGCACGCCTGGATAGTTCTTGGGGATCCGTTCGGCAACTGGGCGTCTGAAAAGAGTTGCAAGAAGGTATTCCAGGTGCGCGTAAACTGCAAGTAAAGACTTCTCAAGCCTGGTGGCATTGATCCAGAAAGGCTCGCATGCATACAGAGAAGGATCCTCTGGAGGACCAGCGAATAATGCAGTAGTGATCTTTGAGAAAGGAGCTTCACTGCTCCATATCATGGGCTCTCCATCTCGAGATGGGGAGAGAGAGAGAGATTTGTCTAATTGGTTGACTAATCTCCAGGAGACCTCTCCACCAATGAGACGCGCTCGCTGCTCCACGTGGCGTCTAGCACTCAACTATTCCGCAATCGGCGGTACTGTACCTCTCCTGCGAGTCAGCGCGTGTGACGAGATCAGATCAGTTCGCTTCGTATTTATCAGATTACGGTTTGATTACGCCTGTCACACGCAGTCGAACAAATCCATTCGCTTCGCTTTCCGGCGTTGGCGCCAGCGACGGGACATCGCTCTTCGTCCACGTGAGAGCGACGCACGCGATCCAGTATATGACTACAGTACTACCAGAGTGTGTTCAGTAGAGTCTACAGACCGAACTACCAGGTACCCAACAATCCCTTGTTAATAATAATGTTTGCGCGTGTGAAGAACATCTTAGTTATGCTTATATCTCAGTTCTCAGTTACACTGAGTGTGGGCCTGAATGCTTAATGGTGCACAGTTCGCCCTTCAGTGTATTCTGCATGGGTTCCCCGATCACTATACGAAACGCGCTTGTTCTGTACAGTGGCGACAACTCCTAGTAGCACCGGGCCGCCGTGTGCCCACTCTGGAAGTTCAAACCCCGTTAAAAGCCCGCACGTATGAATAATACATACTCACTGGCGAGCGCTATTCCCATTGGCGAGTTGCAATATCCGTCTGTCCACAGCAGCGCAGCCAGGCCGCCTCGTTCATTGCTGTAGGTAGTTTGTCCAACATATCGCTTGTCCTCCCTCTCCATCTTGTAACTTGACAAACTGTCCTCCACAGAGAATTTGACCAATCAAAATGCTGCCTTTCCTATTCAGTGACGCTGCAAAGTGCGTCGAGCTGCCTAGGCAATACAGCACCAAGTTCGGGTACATCGCTTGAGCGCCAAGCTTTAAGGAGCTTTTAAGAGACTACATGGGCGGCTGATTATCGTCGTTCTCCTGTCTGCTGCTGTCGCAAGGGTGGGGAAGTGCAGACCCACTCGCTTCTGATAATAGATGCAACCAAACGATCTTCTTCTGCCTTGCACGCTTGTAGCAATCGCATTTTGTTCTGATTTTCCAACTCCCTCCGCTTACGACGCGAAAAGACCACAGAGACCACGCACCAGCCATGCTGGTTGGCCATTGGCTCGCTGGTGGTGATTACTGTACGGAGACACCTTCTGGTTCTGGTTCAATTCGATACCACGAAGGTCTCAGATTCCTACACATGGTTGTCATCCCACGAGAGATTACGAGAGTCCCATCACCTCTCGCGCTCCACCTCTCACAACGGAAGACACACCGAGCGAGACATGAGGAGCTGCTGTTGGGTGAAGAGCTCCAACCCCAGTTCTTCGGTTTTGCCAACTCGATAATAGATAATGACAGTCATGAGTCGATGTGAAAAGCCTGTTGGTCCTCCTGGTATTCCTATCTAAGCGCTCATGCTTGTGCTCGCTATTAGCGAAAGAGACGCGGTTGATGGTCGTGGTACTTGGTGGCAACCTCGGGCTTCTTGGTCTTGTTGCTGTTGTTGTTGCTGCTGTTGCTGCTGCTGCTGCTGCGGGGACTGGAGGTGATCGCTTCCCGTGGCGACTGCTCGATTTTCAGCTGCGCATGCTGGTAGATCGTGATCTTCCCCTCTTGCTTCGTGTGAACAGAATTGCCGTTGTGGTTGTTGTTGCCGGCTGCAGCGGGTTTCGAGCCGTTCGAGACAATCGCCGCGCCATTTCGTTTGATCACAGAGAACTGAGCCTTTGTCTGCGTGCTGCCGACTCCGGCGCCGTTCATTTTATTTGCTTTACCTGACGGCGATAGAGCAGCCGAAGCTGCTTTGGTCGCCCCATGTGGTGGGCTTGAGTCAGAGTCTTTTTGGAACGCGCCTACTGGACTTGATTGTGAGAAGAGCTGCTTCGCGATCGCGTCTCGCTCACCACCTGGCTCGTATGCTTCATTGGCATCTCGTAGCTTTGAACCTGGCTCAGCCTCATGGTCCTGACGGTACTCGGATTGCGATTGTGACTGTTGCTGCTGCTGCTGATAGTGAGGCGGGAGAAACATGTAGGGCGAGAACGACGGCGTTCGTTCGTCTGTTGAGACCGCAGGATTCATCTCGGATACTGGAAGCACGTCGGAGGCATCGCCTCCATTTGCAGCTAGAGCCTGAAGCTCTTCGTCTAACGAGTCGGTGAGCTGCTCGCTCGCTCGAAATGCCGACAGGAGCTTGAACTCAACGTCGAGCTCGTGTTTCACAGCCTTTGTATCGTTGTTTTGGCTTTGATTTGGCGCGACAGCTGTTGCTGCCGTGGGGCCAACCTCCTCCATCCAGAAAGTGTACGTGTGGCTCCCAGGTAACAGACAATGCTGCAGTTTGGCTCGACCTCCTTGCAAATAGAAGTACGACTGGCTGTCAAAGAGCACGGCGCTCTGCACGTGGACGGCTCGCATCCCCGTCGCATCACAGACTCGAACCAGCAGCTTGCCGTGGCCTTTCACGCTCGCGACGAGCAAGTGCTCGTGTTTGCGCACCATGAACACGACTGGAATACCGTCTGCTTCGACGGTTCGACGCTCGCTTTTGGAGAACCGGAGGGTTTCATCGCCACTGGTCCTGTTGAGTTCTCCGCTATTGAGATCCAAGTGACGCCATCGCTCTTGTAGGTTTGGCTCCGAGTCCTCAGGTAGCCTCACGTTTGATCGGCCCTCTGCGGGTACTGACTTTGCTGGGGCTGGCCCTGGAGATACCTGCTGAGGAGGTTGCTGCTGGCGATGTGGTCGTGGAGGAACCCGTGGTGGCTGTGATGCTTGGTTCGGTACTACGCGGTCCACCTGTGGCGCTGGGCATATCTTCTCTGGGAAGAGCTCCTGGTACAGATCAAAGTACTTGGCGTCTTCTTGCAGCGCTTCTTCGCGGACGTGCGGGTGGCGCACGTAGCTTCCCGTGCGGTACCAGTCGAGGATCACTTCAAAGTGCTGCGGGTTCCTGTCGATGAAGAACGTGTCGTGGCCGATCCTCTCGCAGCCGCAGCTGATCACCTGGTTCAGGCGCTTGAGCGGGTACTTGCGGATCAGACTCTCCTTGCAGCGAAACAGCGTGCCGCCGACGTCAAACGTGATGACACGCAACGCTGCAGGATTGCTAGTTGATCCAGAGTGAGCAGTCGCGTGACTTGGCTGGTGGGGTTCCTCTATCGCGCGCTTAGTTGTAGAGGGAGGAACAGCAAAACAGCTTAGTGAGGTAGCATCCGGCGCTTTTGTGTGTGCTAGCGTGTTGTTGGACTGCCTCTGATCATCTGTGGGTGACCCAGTGGGTCCGTATTGGACATCCTGCTCGACGTCGTAGACGAACTGATCCTCTTGATCATCATTTCGCTGATCCCCGTGGTGAACTCCCTCTTCGAATTGCTCCAGCGGACGCCTCCGCCTTGCTGTCTCATCATCACCACCGTCACAACGACCGCATTCTCCATGCTCTTCCGCTACACTTTCGTTCTCGTTGTTTGCTCGGGTGGTGTTCTCCGTTGCGGTCCGCTCGGTGAACATGCTCTCGAGGAGCTCGTCGACCCCAGTCCGCCCAGTCGCAAGTTCGGACGGCAGCGAGTCCCCCGACAGCTCGTTCGCGTCTGCTTCTTCGTCGTCATCACCACCACCATCACCATCACCAGCTACTTCTTCCAATCTCCCAGTGGAGAACATCTCGGACCGCTCATCGCCACGCTCGTCGTCGTCTGTTAGTGCGTTAGACAAACGCTCGGACGCGAGAGGGTCTGCCTCGCTCTCATGGTCCTCGCCTTCGTCGTCGTCTTCGGAGTCGCACGCTGTCCACCGAGTGTCGTCGTCGCCGTCATCTGCATCTGCGTACGCGCTGCTCACTTGCATTCTGCTGCGTTGGCGTTCACCTACGAAGCTATTCGCTCGCGCTCCTTGTCTGCTTTCGCGTGCGAACTTCAATTAGAACTGACTGACATTAGCACAAAACGACGCGCTCAAATGAGAGAACTACCTCTTTATAATGTATTATATAGAGGCTCCCCCTTTGACTTGCTTTTTGTATGCGATTGGCTGAAACCCCGTCGTTTTCCGCGTTGGGAAAGATGGAGATGTTTGTGTCATTGGGTTAAAAGGGTGGTTTGCATTTTTGTTGTTGTGTCATTATGCTAATGGGTGGTGGGTGGTTGCTTTTGCTGGTCATTCGTTTGCCATCTCTTCCTGCCCAATAAATTCGAGAACGTCGTCGCTGCCATCAGAGCTCAGACAGACAGACCGAAGAAGCAGCAGCAGACTACGCCACGAAGCGAAGAGCTCCTCCACAAGCGCAACCACCGCATTGCAAGCAATAGACAGACAGACAGAGACAGAGATGGCGTCCGAACTGCAGCAGAAGAAGGGCGCGGCCGACTACCAGGACCAAAAGCAGTTCGTGAGCGACCTCTTCACCAGCGCCGAAGGTACGTGGCTTGCTTGTTCCTGTGGAGCTCTCTCTCTCTCTCTCTCTAATGATCATTAGACGCATTGACTGACTGTTTGACTGCTTGGATGGACGACGTGATGCAATGCGATGCATAGGCGGCGACCTGGAGCTGCTCAAGAAGACGGTGGAGAGCATCCAGGGCAAGGGCTGGGCCGCGAACGCCAAGGAGGTGCTCACGGGCTTCAAGGACGCACACAAGCGCTCGGCGCTGCACTTTGCCGGCGCGCAGGGCCGCCGCAAGGTGATCTCGTACATCCTGGACGTCGCCCCCGAGTGCCTCAACCAGGTGGACGAAGAGGGCGCCACGCCGCTCTTCTACGCGACCAAGGAGAACGAGTTCGCGGCCGTCAAGCTGCTGCTCGAGCGCTCGGCGGACCCGAACGTGGCGCTCACGAACGGTCTCTCGCCTCTCCATGAGGCCGCGGCGAACGGCAGCATCCGCACGTGCAACCTGCTGCTGGAGCACAAGGCGCAGCTGGAGGCCACGACGCCGAGCGGCACGGCGCTGCACTTTGCTGTGAGCGAGAACCGCGAGAAGACCGCGGAGATGCTGATCAAGCGCGGCGCGAACGTGAACGCCGTCAACTCGAAGGGCGTGACGCCGCTCATGTTTGCATGTCTGATGAACAAGCCCGTGGTCGCGAAGGAGCTGCTCGTGGCGCACGCGGACCTGGCGGTCGCGATCACCGGCGGCATCACAGCGCTGCACATGGCGTCCGAGACCGGCGCGACCGAGATCGTCCAGCTCTTTCTGGACGAGCGCGCCGAGGACACCAAGGCCGCGGCGAACCTCAAGTCGGACGCCGGCGCTGTGCCGCTGCAGCACGCGGCGGGCAAGGGCCACCACGAGATCGTGACGCTGCTCAAGCCGATCACGCAGGGCTACGAGACCCGGGACCTGGACGCGATCCTGACGGAAGAGCGCGAGAAGTTTGAGAAGTTGTACGAGAACGTCGAGCAGTTCCCAAAGCAGGAAGAGGTGGCGGCGCCCGAGCCTGAGAGCGACGGCATTGAAGTGCCCGAGGCCGTGGAACTGGACGCTGAAGCTTTGGAGAAGGCCGTGGAGCTCAAGAACGCCGGCAACAAGGCATACGTGGCCAAGGAGTACGCGACCGCCGTGGACTTTTACACGCAGGCGATCGCGATCAACCCGGTGGACCCGGTGCTCTACAGCAATCGCTGCGCCGCGTACCTCGGCGCCGGTGAGGCCGCCAAGGCGCTGCACGACGTGCGCGTGTCGAAGAAGCTCAAGCCGGACTGGGCCAAGGCGCTCTTCCGCGAGGGCCAGTGCCTCGAGGCGCTCGAGCAGTTTGAGGACGCGGCGCACGCGATCTGGCAGGCGATCCAGCTCGCGCCGGGCGACGCGCTGCTGGAGAAGCGCTTCAAGGAGTGCGTGGCCCGCGGCCGCGCGTTCCACCAGGCCAAGCAGAACGGCGGCGTGGCCCCAGCCCCGGCTACTACTACGGAGAGCAGCAGCACCAGCGCATAGCGTCCCGCCTGCGAGCGATGAACCAAGCCTAGCTAGTTGTGTGTGTTTCTTTCTTTTTCCATCTAGAAAAATCTATATTACAGTCCAAAAAGCTGCCGAGTGGTTTGTATTGAGTGAGTATCAGTCAGAAAGTGGTTCGTGCCGACTGGAGCTAACGGTGCAGCGTGTGTTGGAAATAGCGGTTTGAAGCCTCTCAAGTGTGAAGCGGCGCTCCAGTTCCCAGTAAATACCCCAGGGACCCAGGACCCCAGGACTCAAGACCAGCAACAACAGTGATGCCCAGTGGAGGACCTCAGAGGCAGGAGCCCCACGAAGAAGAACGCGAAGACGCTGAGCTCCACGCCCACTTGCGAGAGGACGAAGAATGTCGCCGCCGATACAAAGACGCTCTGCAGTTGTTCCTACGAGCCTCAGCACAGCGCAAGCGCCGCTTTGAAGCGCTCAAGCGACAAGATAACGAGCATGAGAGCAAGGAGGCAAGTGAAACACCAGGAAACATCAGGAAATATGAGCCTTCAGAGCCACCACCGCCGCGTTCGCGCCTGTTCATCCTGAGCAAGAGTGAAGAGCCCTGGAACGTGTTTGTTGCTGATTCACAATCGTCCTCCAGTTTCCTGGCAAAGTTACGACTCAAGCGGCTGGTGTTTGAGTGGAGCGGTCTCCACTTCTCGGCGCTTCACGTCGCCTGTGGCTCTGGGAACCGAGCGCTCGTGCGCAAATTGCTGACAGTTAGTATCCCACCACCAGTGTCCAGTGAGTCATGCTGCTGCTCACTGGCTCGCGATGCCAGCGGCCGCATCCCACTGCACCACGCAGTCATCCGCGAGCAGCACAAGGTCGTCAAGGTACTCCTGAAGCACTCTGACGCCAGGCTCCAGACGCACGTTCGCGACAACTGCGGGTACTCGGCCGCCCATTACGCGCTGTTGAAACTGGTGGCGCTCGCGCATCAGCGGCATCTAACGCAGCCTCCAGCGAGAGCTACGGTTTCCATGAAGCGAGTGTCGAAGAGGTATCGGAGACTGTGGCGAACAGCAGATCGGCTGGTGAGTCTGGTTCACCCAGCGTTCTTGAACAGTATTATGAGTGGCAATGACGACCTGGACTACAGCCTCAAGGCCCTGGACCTGCGCTGCCGAGGCGATGAATGGGACGCAACAAGGAGCGGCGACCTCGAACGGCTTCAGTTTCTATTGAAAGTGTACAATGGCAATCACAACCCAGATCCTAGAGACTCGAGTGGATTGCCGGTGCTAAGTGAACTCAGGCGCTCGCTGCTCCACGAAGCGTGCGACTGCCAGCAATTACCAATCGTCTGCTACCTCGTCACTCAGTACTCGGCTCGCTTCAAGCTCTTCCAGGACGCCTCTGGGTGCACCGCGCTCCATTATGCAGCGATGCGGGGCTTCCTCGAAGGCTGTGTGATGCTACTGGAAGAGCAATGCGGTGGCGGTGGTGACGACGACGACGACGTGGACGCGCTGTGTCTGAGTGTCGATTCGCGGGGGCGAACTCCTCTGCACTGGAGCCTGCTGTCGAACGGCGTGTCACCACAAGCGCGCGTCTCTGTTGCAAAGTATCTGGTGGGGGAATGCGCTTCAGCGCTTCACGTCCAGGATAATGACGGACTCACGCCGCTGCACTTGGCGATTACAAGGGGCGACGTGGCGATCGTGCAGCTGTTTGTGCAACTCGGTGCGGACGTGAACGCGAGCTTGAGAATTGGTGGTGGTGAGCTAGGGATTCGCAGCAAAGTGACAGCGGCCTGGGCTCCGTGTGGCGCTCATTTCCATGGCGAAGGAAGGAAAGCAATCCGCGCTGCTAGTATCAAGAGCCCGGCCCTAGACGAAGACGAAGATGAAGACGGTGGCGAGCAGTCAACCCAGAGCGGCGAAGAAGGCGTGAGCTGTGAGTCCACGCAAGGCAGAGAAAGCAATGGAGAAGAAGAGCGAGAGCTCATGGAAGGCGACAAAGAGTCAACAGCAGACAGCAAGAGCACGGGTTCGGATCTCAATCCTCAAGGCGACATGGCTTCTGGAGACAGCGCCGACGAGAACTCGGTCGTGATGGACACTCTCTGGTACTGGCTGCACAGCAAAAAGCAGAAGAACAAGAAGAAGGTGGAGAACGACACGACCAAGAATGAGGGCGGCGTGGTGGCAGAAAGTGTACCAGGCGAGCCGCAGAGTGACGAAGAACCAGCTCCAGCTGTGCATGCAGATATACACGATGAAGAAGACGACGAGAACAGCTCGGCACGTGGCTGTCGCAAATACGGCGGCATGTGTCGAGAATGTGCTGCAAACCACGCCGAGACAACTACCAGTGCTCCTGCTGCTGGCTCTGTTCGCATGAACGCGATTTCGCCTCTCGTGCTGGCGATCCGAGCCTGTAGACGCCGATTAAACGCTCTTGAACAGAAGAAAGATCGTGTGGGGATTGTGGAGTTTCTGCTCTTGTCTGGCGCGGATCCGAATCAAAACGGAAGTTTCGATGGCGAGGACAGTGTTGAAAATGATCGCGATAGAGTGTCATCGTCTTCGCCACCACTGATGGAAGCGCTCTCCGTGGCGGCAGACGAGTGTCCGTCGAACCTTCTTCCGCTGCTGCTGCTGCTGGTCTTGATACTGCGCTGCTGAGTATCGTTGAGATCATCATCTTTGCTCATATCCTTACAGGCGAAGATCGTCCTTCGAGTGTGCCGCCGCTGTTGTCCGCGTTCTTCGAGGCCCGCAGCTTTAACTTGCTCACCAAGTTGCTGCATTTGCTCACGCAGCAGCACTTTCACCATCACCACCACCAGCGTAGCTCTTTCAGTGAAGCCGACGGTGACCAAGAGACCGGGTCCGGGACATCACCACGCTCTCGGCCGTTGTGTCTATGGGAGGCTATTCGACTGGGTCTATCGCAGAAGCAGAGCAAATCGAGGTCTCTCGGTCGTCACTCTCTGGAGCGCAAGCACTTGTGGTTCCTGTGCGAGAGCCGCACGAGAAGTCAACTACAGGAACCACGTCAAGAGCTTCAACATCACAATCAAGAAGATGATGAAGAACTCCGACGGCTCCTGAGCTTCTGTGTGGGTATTTGTCTCGCCAAATGGCGAAGTGAAGCCAAACTGGCACTGGTGGACGGGCAGGAGCACTTCGAGCGGCAGAGAATGGTATCAAGCTGCTTGAAGCTGTTGATACTGAGCCCAGGAGGAGACCAAAGAGATGAACTCAATGGTACTGGACCAGGGCTGGCGGACTACGATCAGTGTCTGGAACGCTGGCTGGACCACTTCATCGCACTCGGCTTCTTTGACTGTGCGCTCGCTCTTATCAACCACCAGCAGCACCGAGAGCTTCAGTCCGTGTCCATCGACCGTCTGCTCACAGTGTACGAAGACCAAGCGCCTGCGAACCGCCACCACTTACTGGGATTTCCAGGCCACAGCGAGTTTCTCCTTGCGCTACTGGAAATAAAATGCAAAGCTGACCCTGAAGCAGATCCGACTCATGAACCGAAAGTAGTACTACTAAGCGTCTCGATGGAGAGTGTGGTGCGAGTCTGCGCGTTCAGCCTCCCACTTCAGCTGGTACAAAAGCTCCTGAGCCTCGCGCTTTTCAACCAAGACGCTCTTGACAAATTCCGTGTGGGCGGCAAGACGCTGTGCGAGTGGCTGGTGCACCATGAGCGACGAGATCTGATCCAGTTTCTGCTTGAGCACGAGGCGTTAGCCCAAGAGAGACGCAGGCTTTGGCGGGATTGTGTCAGTGCTGCTACTGTCGTCGCTGGTGCTGGTTCAGTGGGAGTGACAGCGCGACCAGATGTGGAGACCGAGCCCAAGCGAGAGTTGCTGAGTTGGCTGCTGTCAGTGTATCCAGCATACCCAGATTTTGATAGTATCGGTGATGAAGACAAGGAGCTCAAGTTGATCAGGTGGTTGGTCCTGAACCGCGCAGTGCGATGCGACTCACCGCTTCTGTTTACGGCAATTATCGCGCCATTATGGTCCAAGCGGCTTGCTTCCAGCCACGCCGTTGCTGCGGAGGATGAAAAAGCCCAAGGGGACAACAACGACGGAGAGGAGAAGCCGAGCCAGCACCAAGTAATCTGCAGCAGCACGAGCGCTGTTACTACTGCTACACCCGCGCTGTCAAAGCTGGCGACAGCGCTGCTTGAGATGAACGTTTTCCATGAACTCGCGCGATGGAATGCGATTCGGCTTGCGACGTATTTGACACAAGAGCTCTTTGCAAAGACACTCACGTCTGACGAGACACATACAACTTCCAAGTGCCGCCAAGCTCTCATTGCTAAGCAAGGCGCGGACGACTCGAGTGCTCTCGAGATTTGCTACGCGCTGGGCCACGCAGAACTCGCGCAGTTGTTTCTTGACTTTGCTGCTGCTGCTCGGTCTTCCGAAGTCAATTCTGAGACTTCAAACGCATCTCAAGACCTCCAGCTGTCTTCACACGGTCTCTTCAGCACCATCGTGCGTCTGAACAACACCCAGGTACAAGAAAACCCCCAACACCACCACTTCCAAGCTCACCAAGTTTCAAGATACCGGAGAACGATGGTGATCAAACAGGATGAGCGACTTGGCGTCTTCCAGAGCGAGTGTTCGTGGCAGACGGCGTGCAGATTCAACCTCGTGACCCACCTGGAAGCTCTGAAAGTGCACCAAGTCCCAGTCAAGTTAGCGAGCAATAGTCTTCAAGGGCTCCCAGGTCTACTGCAGATTGCTATCGACTCTGGTTCCCTCGATGCGCTTCGCTGGCTTCTAAGCTACCACGACAACAACAACAATGGCAGTGCCAGCACCAATAGCAGCTCTCGTATCAAAGACCCAGAGGTCCAGACTTTGTACGACGCTGCGAGCAGGCACTCGAGCGATCTCTACGCGCACATGACGCTGCTCCTGCTCGAATACCTCCCCTACACTGGGCGGCTCGCTGGTGATGGCGCCGACGTCACGTTACTCCACCGCTGCGTGTGCTTTGCCAGCCCATCGCTCATGCAGCAGGCGGTCAGCAGAGTACTCGCAATACCTGGGACCACTGTAAACGTCCTCGACGCATTCGGGAACTCGCCTGTTGTGTACGCAGCGATCAGTGGGAACCTCGCGGCTCTCTGCTTCCTCGTACAGAGCCATCAAGCGCGACTGGAAGCCGAATTTGAGGGTCAAACCAGTTTCTACTACTCGTTGCAGCTGCTGCCGTCTTTCTCCTGGCGCTGGGTGCTCAAGAAGGTGTTGGTGGAGAAATGCCAGCGCCGCTTTCTGCACTGCAGTGGCGGTGAATCAGATGACGAGAGCTCCTCATGTGGCTGCAAGGGCTTTGAAGCTGTCGCTGGCAGTGGTGAGGCTAATGAACCACTACAGAGCTCAGACAATGGTGATGCTGATGGCGACAGTGTGTGTGGCTTTTGCGGCCATGGCGCTGAGCACCACAGCAGAGTGCCGTTCCCACCCTGGTTCATGGACCAATATGAGACGTACCTCGGTGTAACTTCAGCAGGCTCGTCTTCTTCCTCGCACAGCTCTGATGGAGGTAGCGATAGTGAAGGCGACGGCGATGAGGACGAGTGTGCAAGTAAAATGAGGGGTCGAAAAAACGAAGGCGAGGGCGAATGTGATGAAAGCGCACTGGAAGACCGGCGCGGGAGGCTTAATGCTACAGACCTCAGTGTGATATCTGCTGGAAAGTACGCTGGTATTATCACAGAGTATGGGCTCTCGACCAATCCTGAGCTGGATGATGGAGTGCGACGAGGAACGCCCATCGAGAGCTTTGAGCCGCCTGAGGCTTTGGCTCGGAGCAATGCGAACGATCCGGATACCACCACCACCAGTATCCTCATGGCGCCGCTACCGTTTGAGAATCTGGATCCAGTCGAGGGCTGGGCGCTGTTCCCACTCCCATGCCGTACGCAAGACAAAGATAATGATCGACAGCACCAAGGAATGAAGACCACGACGACGAATGACTCTCTCGATAAACGGGAAGAGCCCACAACTCTAGTAGCTGTGGACAATCAAGAAGAGCAAGAGCATGGAGAGCCGCGCAGTGGGGATAACGAGGAAGCCGTCGCAGATCTCGGCCGCCTGCCGTGGCATCTGCGGATCGAGCTCAACGCGATCCACCCACCGTCGTGTCACTGCCACAATCACGACTTTTCCGTTACAAAGAGTATGTGGAAGTACGAAGTCGTCTCACGGTGGCTCGGGGTCTCTGCGAGTCGCTATTGCTCCAGTCTTTCTTCGCAATTAAAGCCAGCAGCTTCACGAACAGCTCTACCATTCCGCATCCTGAGACACTCCAAGTGGACGACGCTCCAACTGACATTCGGAAGATGGCGCAAAGAAGCTCACTCGAGTCCCCAGTCGCTAGCGTCAACTCGCCTCAGTCTCCTGCCCCCACGCCGTCGTCGCAAGCTCCAGCAGTTTCTCTCCCACTGGCGATTCGCCAACGCGTTCGTCGCGTTTCAGCACTGGAAGTACTCGTCAATTAGCAAAAGCGTGCACCACATGCAGCTCGAGTCGCTTTTCGAGCAAATGGTGACGCAGATGCGGGTTTCGAGGTTTGAGGCGCTCCAAGAGCGGCACAAGCAGCTTTACAAGAGCATTTCGCTAGCGAGTGGTGGCGATTGGGAGCACCAGCGCCAGTCGAGTGTATCTAAATACCTAGGTACCTAGGAAGTAGCTCGCTAATATGTTGTTAGTCTTACCCAAACCGAAAATGTTCAATTCTGTTCAAAATTGTTTGGTTGGGTGTATATCTACTATTTATTTCTGTCTCTCTCTCTCTCTTGCCAGCCAGCCATTCATCCATAGTTCTCAAGGGTTTCGGAGCTTCTCGTAGAACACTCACACGCACGCACATACACACCACTCACTTGTATAGGAGACGTTCATACACACACTAGTTGCTTGACTGGGAGACAGACAGACTGGCTGTCGTCCTTGCTTAAATATCTTTTTTCTCTCTCTGGCCAGGGCCTTGGACTGGGCTTCACTTCGTTCTCTCACAGGTCGTCCATGTCAAACACCTGGTCCTCCTCGTCGTCGTCGTCATCGCCGCTGTCGTTGTTGCTCTCGCCGTTGAGGCCCATGCCGCCAAAGCTGCCGATCAGATCGTCGTCGTCGTCGCGGAACGTGTCGGCGGTCGACGCCATCGACGACGTGGACTGCGGTTTCCACACAGCGCGTCTCGTGCCGTTCGCGCTGCTGCTGCTGGTACTGTTTCTATTGCTGCTGCTGCTGTTCTTGCTGTTGTTGGACGCCTCGAAGGACTCGCGCGCCTCCAGCGAGAGCTTGAAGTTCCAGTCCTCGTCCCAAAGGCGCGCCTCGCACTGCGTGCGGCTGTAGTTGCTCTCGTCCACCACCATCGCATCTCCGCCATGACACTTGTGGGACGACGACGGGTTCGTCGTGAGCAGCGAGCCCGTGACGCTGTTCCGTCGTCGCAGCATCTGCTTGGGCGGGATCGGCACGGGCGGCGAGCACGGCACCATGCCCCTCAGCGACTGGGGCTGCTGCTGACTCTGCAGCTGATGCTGGTAGTACTGGCTGTAGTGCTGGCCCGAGAACGACGCGGCCTTGGGGAACATCGGTGGCGGGTACGCCTGATGCTGCTGTTGGGGTTGCTGCTGCTGCTGGTGGGGGATTGTTAGTCCCAGGAACGCCGCGAGCTCAGGGGTGTCCACGAGATAGCAGCCAGGGTCGTTCTCTTCATCGTCATCACCGTCACAGTTGCCATCGTCAAACTCAGGGTCGTACTCGTACTCGCACGACGTCGCACCGGCCGCGAGCGTGCAGTGGTCGTCCACGGGGATGAACCCCAGGCTCTCGGTCCGTGGCCGCATCTGAAGCTCCTGCACCACTTCGTCGTCTTCGCTGTTCGGTTCACTGCGGTCGCTTTCATTCATTCGTCTTGCACTGCTGCTGCTGCTGCTAGTAGAGCTCAGCAAAAGATCGCGATCTTTCGATGTACCGGAGACCGAAGACCGCCCCATCATCCTTTTCGTCTCCATCTCGATCTGATCCCTTCGGAGCTTCTGCTGAAATGAGCTCCTCATCGTCCACATCGTCGTCGTCGTGTTGGCTCGCGGTCGCTGCTGCTGCTTGCTCTTGACTGCTGCTTCGGCGCGCTCGTGCTCTAATGCGATCGCTCGGCGCAGCGCGTCGACACACCCGCCGCTCATGCCGCGTGCTCTTGTGGTGGCGCTGCTGCTACTGCTGGTAGTGCGGAGGGGCTGCAGGTCGGGCATCCGTCTACTATTAGCCGAGGGGATCTCTTGGTCTTCGTCACGACCAGTGGAGCTGCGTGGCCGAACGCCAAACTGCAATTGGCGCTGCGTCATCACCGTCGCCGCCACAGACTCGTCGGTCGCTCCCGCTCTCCGCAGCCCCTCGTCGCTGCTGCTGCTGCTGCTGCTGAAGTTCAACATGGGACGCTACGGTGGTGGCTGCGGACCGTTTTGATAATTTCGGATGACACTTTGGGCTGGATGAGTGGACGCAGAGCTGGCTGCCTGTTGGCTCGTTGGCTGGCGGACGTGGCGAGTCGGTGTCTCGTGCGGACGTGTCTCGTGTCGCGCGTGGCGAGCGTTTTGCTTTCTGCGAAAGCGCCACGTGCGACTCTAAAAGGCGGTTTACTCGGAAACTGCAACACCAGCACGGGACCGTTAACACTAAGTGAGCGGCGGACTCGGCGGTTGATCGATCGGGTTGACTTTGCTGGGAGGCTGAGGCTGGTTATGTCGTTCTCGATCTTTCTGTCCTTGGCGTGTGGGTTGAGCTCCTTCTCGTCTACTTTGAAGAGTGAGGAGAGAGGGACTGGAATGGAAGTGGCTCGAGACCCAGGGACGACGAGGGCGGAGTCTTTCGCCACTCACTCAGACGAGGAGCAGAGGCGGCTGTGGAAGCCTTGGAGAGGGAGGGGAAAGCCACAGCGGGCAACGCCTGATTGCTTGCTTGATTACTGCACGTACCGTACAGTACAACCAGCCAAAAACACGTGTTTCTTGTTGCTCTGATTGATCCTCTCGTTGCTCCGTCGGGTAGGTACCTAAATGAGACGAACGTTCAGGTGATACTCTCAGGTACTTGCTGTATTGGCGCTGCTTTAGTTTTGCTTGTCCTTCCTTGTTAAAAGAGTTTGGTGCACACACACACACACACACACTTGTAACAACTGAGGATCGGCCAGTTGATTTGCAAGTGCTTTGGTTTCTGGTCGGAAAGCAGGAAACGAATCGAACTGAACTGAGCGACCTGTTGTTGCTGTTGATTGTGCACTTTGTGCTGCGCTTTGGCTTTGTTTTGTTTTTTGTTTTTTCGAACGTGTTCAGAGTGAACAGGAATTTTGAGAGGCAAAAAACAGAATCTCGAGTGGCGACTTGGCGAAATCGCAGGAGAGAAGAGAGGGCAACACGTTGGTTTGAGAGCTGAAGAGCTGCTCGTTTTCTGGCTCAGAAAACCCATACAAACAAGCAAGCAACAACAGCAAAGGCGTTGAAGCAGAAGTTGGTTGGCTGCAGGTGCAGGTGTTGCAAACCGATTTTCGAAGAGAGTGTTGGTGGGCGAGAGTGGGACGCTACTGCCGCCCACATGGAGGAAGAAAAGAGACAGGGTCCAGCTCACCAGCTCACCTTTTTTGAAACCAGTTCAACAATCTTCAGCCGCGAAATGTTCCCACATTTTGAGCAGCAACATTGAAAATGCTATTAGAACACCTGTTGCTGCTTCAGGTTATGTAGACCCATGTCGCAACACACTCGAGTCCGACTTGGACGATCATGGTTGCAAACCTCTTTTGAATCTCTCTCGAGTGTTTACAGTTGTGTGTGTTGTTTGAAGATGCAGGGGAGATTCATCGAGAGCAGGGCGAGCGTACGCCAGCCAGCCTGGGTGCGTGCCCAGCAACCCGTGGGTATTGCTGATCGCTCTTGCTGTCCCGTCCAGCCAGCCAGCTGTGCGCGTCGTGTTGTTTCATGAGCAACCAGTGCACCGCAAGTGATCGCGCCAAACAAAACCGGAAACACTGTGCTATGGAGCTCGTTTGATGATATGAATGGAAATCAAGGTGTCGCCCATCTTTTGTCTTGGGACTCGCGCTTTTCCTGTCTAACTCGGTATTTATAAATGTGCGGAAGACAGAACTGACTCAAAAATCTATCTAAAACAGTTGTACAAACCGGTTGTGGATTTGGTTGACGCAGCCAGTGTGGTCAGTGCGACAGGGTGCGAACGAGTGCGCATAGTCCGGGAATCTGTTTTGCCTCCTCTCTCCTCTCTTTCATGCGCAACTCGGTGCGTCAACGCTTATGCGTCAAGTGGTTGACAAACCAATCTCCAGCACGTTGTTGGCTTTGAACGACTGGCCAGGAAGCGCTGCCGATGCGGGACCGTTCGCGTGAGGACTTGGTGCAGGCCCCCGTTGAAGCTGCAGCGTTTGCTTGTTTCCTCCCTCACAAAAGTGACGGGGAGAAGCAGGGAGAGGGGGCGCCGCGAGGACTTTGCTTTCCCACCTGCCATTGTCATTGCAATTTGGCCGCGAGAAAGGCCCGCGTCCAAACGCATCGAAGGACGACCACCGAGTGAGCTGACGGGTTCCTGGGTGGGAACTCGGAGCTCTTTCGAGCGCTGCCTCTTTCAGAAATTCAGATCTTAGATGCCGCAAGCGGGCGGCACGCATTTTTTGCTGGGAGCTTGCCTTGGCAAACACACGCAAAATTAAAGGATGCTATCTCTGTGATGCCACTCTCTTCAAACTGCACTGGGGTTTGTCTCTTTTTTTCCATCGAAAAAGGTGAAAAGGCAAGGGGGCAAAGAGACGCAGCAGGTGACCTCAGCAGAATGCTGAGACCGACACCCCCGACCGCTTCAAGTGAAGACTCAGCCGCCGTCCTAGGAATTCACACAAAAGCTAAAGAGCGAGAGGAAGGAAGGGAGCGAGATTCATAGTGTTAGTGGCATCGTGACGCCATGATTAAGACAGCAGGTTTCACTCGCCACGTCACTTGAGGGACCTCCCCTTGTTGTCGAGCTTTTCACACAATCGATGATGGATGGACCTCGTCGTCTCGCCATGTCACAGATCCGCTCAGATCGTACTTTAGCGAAGGATAACGAAATGAAAGTGGACCACATAAAAATGTCAAAGAGTACGTGGACCACATTAAATCGAGCTTGTCAAAATGTAGCCATGTCTCCCACACGGGCAATGTGCATTGGCTATGAAAGGACATCACATACAGAGGCTGCCTTCTTGATTCACGAATACTTATCAACATTACAGAGCCTACAATACGTTTCTAAGCAGCCTGCACTGGCCCCCCGCCTGCCGTGACGTCCGTGACGTCGGATAGCATCTCGTCGCGCGGCCTCTTGACGTGGAACCCGCGCTTGAAGAGCTCCTCGGTGGCCTCCAGCACCATCCCTTTCGTCTCAAGGCACAAAAAGAACACCAGCGCTAGCGACACCAAGCACACCACCACGGGGAGCAGCGTGAGCTCGTAGAACTTTGGGAAGAGCTCCCGCACCCAGAAGGTCGACGCGCCGCTGGCCATCGCGGCGATCGCGGTCGCCTTGGCACGCACGTTCGTGGGGAACATCTCGGCAGGGTACAGCCAGACCACGGGCATCCAGCAGATCACGTTGCTCATCATGAGCACCACGGTGCCGACGAAGAGCCCCACACCACTTCCTTTTGTGCACTCTCGTCCGAAGAGCTCAGCGTCGCAGCCCGAAACGATCGAGATGCTCGTGGTGATGAGCCCGATGACCATCCCAAACGTGCCGATGAGCAGAAGTTTGCGACGACCCGCGGCGTCGACGAAGTACATCGCTGGGACTGCGCAGATCGCTTCGATGCTGAAGAAAAAGTACTTGCCTTTACCCAGCGAAGAGGAGATGTAGACATCCGGCGCTTTTGTGTGCATCAGTGAGCTGTAGGAAACGCTGTACGTGTACATGAAGAGTAGCTGGAAGATCTGCAGCGCCGTGACGATGACGATGCGCTTGACGACCGACGCGCTCGCGAGCGTCTTCCATCCAGGAATATCCGCGAATGTGGACGCCTGCGATGCCATCGCGTCTAGTTCGTGCTCGACGAGCCACGTGTTGCGAATGCGCTTGAGCGAGATCTCGGCGAGTTCCTTGCCTTTGTGCAAGTGCATCCAGCGCGGCGACTCAGGGAGGAAGATGCTGCCGAGTGCAAGGACGATCGCCGGCACCATTGGTATGAAGTACACCAGCTTCCAGGCCGCGCCAGCGTATTCGGACGTGACGTAGTGTCCCGCAATGTACCCAATTCCGAGCATTAGCTGCGCAAAGCCCGCGAGAAACCCTCGCACTTCTTTCGCTGCGACTTCGACGCAGTAGATTGGCAACACGAAAATGTACATGCCGCCGCCCACGCCCTGGAACACGCGACCAGCGATCATCACGTCGCGTCCGGGGCTGAGCGTGACCCAGAGCGTGCCGAACGCGAAGACGAGACTCCCAGCCAAAATCGCCCACTTGCGACCCGCGAGATCGCCCAGCAAGCCCGCGAGCAGCGCACCGAGAATGTACCCGATCGTCGCCATCCGTGAGAACCAGTTTGTAAAGTCATACCACGATTCCGGCGCCGAGTCGTCTGTGCAGTCGTCGCCTGGGCAGAAGTCGCTCTGAAACGAATCGTAGGACGCAATGTACGAAGCCAGCACGCTTTCGTACCCGATGCAGAGCAGTCCCGTGCACGCGGCCATGCAGATCACCAGCGCGCGGTTGGGCGACCCAGGCGTGCGCTCCTGTGCGAGCTCCAAGCCGGCGCGCGACGAGAGGATGATGTCGGTGGAGTCCATCGCCCGCATCATGGTGGCTGTGTGTGATGTGTGGTTGGAGCTGCTCGACGGCGCGTTCAAACTGCTGAGCTGCTGCTAGCGGTGGTGGTGGTGCTGCTGCTGCTGCTGGCAGAGCTCAACCTGCTGGTGCCGCTGCTGGTGGCGCGCGGATTGCCGAATGAGCCAACAACAGCGGATCTCCTCGTCGCAATCGAAGATTTCAATCAATTGTGTGGAAAGAAGTGTGCGTGATTTTGAATTTGTTTGTGGATTTTTGGTCTCTCGCCTTGCGTTTGACAAGCAAAAAGGGGTACAGGTGTACCCACTGGGGAGCTTGGAGTGCACTCACTTTACGAGCCACAAATCTAGAAGTCGTGCTGCGAATCAGCACCCACAGAGTATAAAATATCATCAGCACACACACACGCTCAATCCACAACAGCAGGGCTCAGCAACGCAGCAAAGATAGCAAGGTGCCAAGAAGGAAAAAACTCAGGCGACACCTTGTGAGCAAGGTCAGCTGACGCCTCCGCTCACACGTCGCACAGATCATGCTATGCCGTCACACGTCGCAGATTTGATGATGCCGAGATGAAGAAAGAATCTGTACTTTATTGAACCCAATCGGTATACTTTTACTGTACCGTCATGACCGGTACATTTTTGATACGGCACACTGTACCGTTTTTGAAATGGTACAGTGTACCAACACCCGCCTTCCTGGAGAACACACAAACACACCGAACGCGAACGCTCGCTCAGGTTGAACCTGTTTGTTAAAAAGCTGCACAGACGCACACAAGAGCGGAAGAAGGGCCGATGGAGCAGCAGTACGACGTTCTCTATAAAGGCAAGTACTGCATGGCGCCTGTGTAATAGCTGTATGTGTGTATATGTCCGTGTAAAACGCGATCTCACTGTGTGTCGCTGTGTGCGCGCGCAGTCGTTCTCGTGGGCGACCCAAGCGTGGGCAAAACCAACCTGCTCGCGACCTTCCTCGCGTCTTCAGACGATGCGAACGGCGCGGATGCCAGCAACGGCAACAACGCTGACAATAGCAGCAGCAGTGGTGGCAGCAGCAGCAGCAGGAACGTGAATGCCGACGGCACGGCCAAGGGCTTCTCGTCCGTGCGCAAGCCCACGATCGGCGTCGAGTTCGGCACGAAAGTGGTGCAGCACCCGAACGGCAAGCGCATCAAGGCGCAGATCTGGGACACAGGTGTGTGCAGTCAGTCAATTAGCACATATGCTACGGCTACCAGTGCTGTGTATATGCATGTGGTGGGGCTTATCATCTAAATGGATGCTTGCGTTATATAGCTGGTCAAGAGCGATACCGCGCCATCACAAGCTCGTAAGCGTCTTGCCTGTGTAAATTGCTGGCTTGCCGAGGTGTTAATTTTCGAATGCTGACAGTACAGTGATGTTTCTTGTTATACAACCTGCAGGCATTATCGCCGCGCCGCAGGTGCTCTTGTCGTGTACGACGTGACCAACCGCGCGTCGTTCGAGCACGCGCAGCAGCACTGGCTCAAGGAGCTCAAGGCCCACGCAGACATCAGCAGCACGCTCGTCAAGTGCATCGCGCTCGTGGGCAACAAAGTCGACCTGGAGGCCACCATCAGCAGTAGCAGCAGTGACACCACCAACGGATCCTTCATTTCCAACGAGCTCCATGATATGGCCGTGCAGCAGCTCGGGGTCATCGGCCAGCGCGCATCCGCGAAAACTGGCCACAACGTGCGGAAAGCGTTTGAAGATTTGCTCATCGCGATCTACGACGAAGATAAGGGCAAGTTCCAGCGCATCGAGCGCGCCGCGACGATCCACCTGGAAGAGAGCAAACACGGGACTGCAGGCGGTATTGGCGGCGGTGGCGCTGGCGGAGCAGGGAAGAACCAGCGGCTCGACCCGTCCAAGTGCTGCAATGCGTAATTTACACTCTGGTCTGCTCAAGAGATTGCCGGGTTGACGAATATAAGCCCCAAGCACGCACGCAATGTGGTAATGGTGGTGGTGGTGGTGGTATACAATCAATCTTTATAAAGGCTCTTGTCTCTCTTACTCTAACTCCACGTATCTAACCAGCTCTATATCATGCGTGAACGAACACCTTGAGCTTCGTGAGGGGTACCCAGCTGGTGTCCCATAGTCTCCCTAGAGTCGACTCGTTGGCTGGTTGGAAATGCCCGAGTAAAGCGGGTCGATGTGGTCTTCGTTCTCCTCGGCGCCGATGCGCTCGCCGTTGCGCAAGTAGAAGAGCGTACCGATCTGCTCGCCCTTGAGCAGCCGCAGCAGCGCGCCGGGCTCGGCCTTGGCGATCACCGCCGTGCGCACCGAGCCGCTGTCCACCGCGCGGATGCACGAGTGGAGCTTGTCCTTCTGGCCCACGCGACCCACGCGCGACTCTGGCGAGATGATGCCTGTGTCCGACGCCTTGAACGTGTGGATGAGCGTCTTGCCCGTGCCGTCTAACAGGTTACGTACAGATACAGAGAAGCAATCAATCAGTACTACTCCAAAGCCAAGCAAAGACCGCTCACTATGAGTGCAAATGGCTACTGGTACGTACCGGCGTTCGCAGTGTAAACGCCGTCAATGTCGGTCAGGATGATCATGAGGTCGGCCCCCATCTCCTGCGCGAAGAGCGACGCGAGCGAGTCGTTGTCCCACGCGATCTTGTTGCCCTCGATGAGCGGCGTCTTGCGGCGCGAGATGACGTCATTCTCGTTGATCACGGGGATGATGCCCACGTCTAGCAGCGTGCGCACGGTCTTCTTGAGGTTCTCGCGCACGCTCGGCACGCGGAAGTCGGCGTCCGACGCCAGCAGCTGCGAGCACGCGAGGTGGTACTGCGCAAAGAGCATCTCGTACAGCGACTGCAGGCCGCTCTGGCCGGCGGCGGCGCACGCCTTCTCGAAGAAGTGCACGGACTCGCCCACGCGGCCGCCCAGGTGGGACTGCATCGAGCCCGAGAGCAGGTACTGGCGGTGCAGCACCATCTTGCCAATCGCCACCGAGCCGCTGGACACGAGGATGATGTTGTGGCCCTGCATGTGCAGCATCGCGACCTAATACCAAACAATACATGGCCATGCCAGCGAGGGTCAGCAAGCATATCGTCAGTCCCAGCCCAGTCTCACAAGCAGCTCGTGAGAGGACAGCGCAATGGGATTCCATACCTGCTCGACGATGGCACCGATCTGGCCCATGGCGAGCACGCCGTCGGTCGAGTGCACGATCTCCGTGCCGATCTTGATGAGGATCGTGCGCGCGCGCTTGAGCTCGCGGCGGATGTCCTGCGCCTCGCTCTCTTCCTGCTGCTGTTGCTGCTGCTGTGGGGCCATGGCGTCTATCGCTCTGGCTGTGAGTGTGTCTGTGTGAGAGTGAGAGGATGCGGAAGTGCGGGTGGCACGCGGTGGTGGCTCCTGGCGCGTCTCTTGTGTGTTAATGGCGCTGGCGCTTGCTTGGGGTTATCTATCGCCGTGAGGATGGCCTGCTGCTGTTTGCGCGACACTCCATGGAGATTGGGAGGCAGAGCTCGCCCGTCACAACAGGTATCTCTACAAAATGTATGATATGTATGTATACAAAGGTTTTTTAATTAATAAATTTACAAAACAAATATTTAAAAGGTACAGTATAAATTAAAGTTGTTGAAAACACGCGACACGGTGATGGCTCGATCTTCCGCGCGCATTCTTCTGGCCACAACAACCAAAGAGCCAACTTGCTATTGAAAATGGAGCTTGTAGCCTCAAACAAAAACGCTGCGTATGTATGTATATCAATGCATCACCACCACCACATTGCTATTCTCACATGCCTTGGCAAATCTTCACCAACGCGCTTGGTGAAACATGATCTACGCAGTGTGTGTGTTGTCATTTTGTTGTGTGTATTTGTGTCTTTTTGTTTGGGGTTTTGCTTGTCTCTTGTGTGTGTAAGTTGCCTCTCTTTATTCAAATCTTCAGAGCCTCACTCTCTCTCTCTCTCTCTCTCTCTCTCTCTCATGTCGTCCTGCTACGCGAGACGAAGTCTGTCCGTGCCTGTCGAATGGCGTCCTGTACGTACAGTCCTCCCATCATTCTTCAGCAGCAGGTCGTCGTCGTCGTCCGCGTATCCGTCCGCAACATCCTCAGAAGCTGGCGTTCATCGTCTAACCGAGAAGGATCTTGTTGTCTTCCAGAAATTTGTATGGCGGGATCTCGAGGTTGAGCGGCGCTGGGCCCTTGCGGATGCGGCCCGAGAGGTCGTAGTGCGAGCCGTGGCATGGGCAGAACCAGCCGCCGTACTCGCCGGCGTTCGACGTTGGCACGCAGCCCAAGTGGGTGCACACGCCGAGCACGACGAGCCACTTTGGGTCCTGCACGCGCACGGCGTCGGTCTCCGGATCGCGCAGGTTGCTCAGGTTCACGTCGTTCGAGATCGCGATCTCCTTCTCCGTGCGGTGCTTGATGAAGATCGGCTTGCCGCGCCACTTGACGGTCACGGTCGCGCCTTCGTCAATGTTGCTCAGGTCGAACTCGGCGGTCGCGAGCGCCAACACATCGGCCGACGCGCTCATCGAGCCCACAAACTTGATCACGGCGAGACGGCCCGCGGTCGCGTACGCCACACGGGCACCGCCCAGCAGGAAGTACGTGAACGCGCGCTTCGACGGGTCACCGGCGCTGATGCGGTCCTTCTCAAAGTAGTGGTCCGGCGACGCGTACGTGTCGGTCACGACCTTGGTGCTCATGGCGGCAGCGCGGCCTGTTGGTAGTGAGTGAGGGGGGAATCAACACATCGATACAAACACAGTTAATAAATTGCAATCATCAATAACTATAGGCAATGTCCACACGCGAGAGAGAGCCATTTAGGCAGGCACACACGACAGCACAAGAGCTATTCGGCGGACGGGCGACAAACAGCATCCCGCGGATAAGGAGATACGGGGAGGAGAGGGGGGAATAGCACTCCACCCACATAAACACATCCACTTGGTCTCCTCCCCTTTCTCGTAGCCGCGTCGACACCATTGTCTCGCGCATTCGTCGCCTATTCCTGTGGTCTGCTTTTCCGTGTGTGTGTGTCTCTCTCTCTCTCTCTCTCTGTGCGGCTAACGAGCCTCTCTCTGTATGAGTGCCCACGTGTACACACATGGAGGGAGGGATGGCGAAACGCACCTTGGAAGGCCGAGGCGCATCGCGGCGCGATGGAGGCGCTCAACTTGTGCAGCATCATGGTGGCGAGGGCGTCGAGGGAAGTGTCCGCGGGCGGGGGGCTCTCTGTCTGTCTGTGTCTGTGTGGTGGCGGCCGGCCGGAAGGAAAAGAGGAGCGGACGGCGCTCGTCTTTGCCGCTTGTCTGTGTGTGTGTTGGTGGTCTCTTTTCTGCGAGGTTTTTTGGGTAGAGAGTGAGGTTTAATGGACCACTCGCGGTCTACAATTGCAAATACGCAGCGACAAATGTCTGCAACTGTAATTAGTGCCTCTTTTTATAGACGAGGAAACGGAAATGAGAGGGGAAAGTGGAGCGGCAGTGGTTTTTGGCGTGGACGAAAACACGAAGACGTGAATTCTTGGGAAGCAAAGGCGCATGACTATTGATCAATTAAAGCCGTGGCTGGCGAAGCGTACTCGACAATATTCATATGGTACTGCGTGCACATGACCTAAAGGCGGCTCTCCCTCTTTGCAATAAGTGGGTAATAATAAAGCGGACAGCAACAGAGTGATTCGTTTGAATTCCGATGGTCCGGTTTGGATGTTGGGTGGGATTGATCTGAAGAGTGGCCCCTGTCTCGGCCCAAACACCACAAACGAAGTTGATTTTAATGTGGTTTTATTGGAAAGGATGACAATATTTAGGGACTTCCTTGATGCATACAAACAACATGTCTACAATATAAAATGAGAGCAGTTGTATAGCAAAAGCATATAATGTATACCACTTCAAATTGGAATAACCCTAAAACCTCATGAGGTTATTGCAAGTGAATTCAACAGAAGCGAAATCAATATTCTTATAGAGTGTGGCTAGCTGGCGAAGTGTACCGGTATGTGTATGTGAATAGTGTCTGTGGAATGCCCAGAACTGGTTCACTTCGCCGGAAAGCTACTGATAATTAAATAGGGCGGACAAAGAAATCTGTCATTCTGATGGTGCAGTTTAGGTTGGTTGAGATATTTTTTACTGTGGCCCTCACAGCCCAAACACCACGAACTGGCAACTTTTGGAGTGTTTTCGAGGCACTCATCGATCAATGTCGCTGACTCGCCAACGTATTTGGGTAATAATCTCCTTCAATCATGCAAGCACCAAGTCAATAATCTAATTCTTGCCAACAAAATACTCCCTCGGGTAAGAGGGTTTGCCCCTCTTATCCGACACTTTGTAAAAGAAACAAGAAACGCTATCTTTTCTACATACTATAACAGTAGAAGTTCGACATAATTCCTTCAACAACAACGCCATCAACTCCGTGTGAAGAGTTCCAAAACCTGGCGGCGGAATTATTGACGATGACATGTGGATCAACACAGTATTCCAGAGCTCTTTTTGGTTGGACCATAACGTTACCCCAAAAATATGAACAACAGAAGCTCCAAACCCAGATTAAGCCTTTTCATCCTTTGTATCCGAAAACCCTACAATTCCTCAAATGCCTCATTTCAAAATGTGCCTAAAATGCATCGCGCTCTGAATAGTGGCTCCTTGCGCATACACTCTGCATAAGGGTCCTCTATTCAGAGCACTGTTTCTGCTCGCAAGCACCTTGTCGCTCTCGTCTTCCATTCTTCGATTGGAAGCGACAAGCCACAAGCCAAAAAGCAACAGCAAGCGCATCCCAACACACCAGGCTCACAGTCAACCCAGCAGATCCCAGCAGCATGTCGTTCTTCCAGCGCCTCGTGTCGTACGTGGTGAACGACGTGGCAGTCAAGGCGCTCGCCAACAACCGCGCGTTCCAGCGCTTCGCGTTGCGCACGCACTACCGCGTGGAGGACGCCAAGTCGATCGCGAACGAAGGCGCGACGTCGCTGCAGTCCCAGATCGAACAGGCGGCGCCGAAGGTCAAGGAGTTCGCGGCCGCGCTGAAAGACGAGCTTGCGCGCGACCTGAAGAAAATGAAGTAGCGCGGCAGTGTGTGGACGCGGAGGTGTGTGTGAAAGCGCAGTGTGTGCTTGGTTCCGTGTGGACCAACGCATACTTGCTCCGCCTCGCGCATGCCCAACCCGTGCATTGCCCCCAGCGCATGAATGGAATGGAACGACGATGATGAAGACGATGAAGACCAAGATCGAGACGATGCAGATGCAGATGTGCGTTTCGTGTGACATGAGGTCCACAGACAGACAGACGGGCAAGCAGGCAGGGAGGGACTGTGGATGAAGTTGCGCAGTGTGCCTAACTCTTTTTCTCTTTCTCTCAGTTGCTTAAGAACGCACTCGCTTGCCTTTTGATCTTCCCCCTTTTTTACTAGAAGCTTTTGTAGGCGAACAGATTATATATAATGCAACACACAAGAAGACTTGTTTTGACTTTTTCATTCTTGCAAATGGGTTCGCACGCATGCGATTGCTTTGTGGTTGTACGTAGCTCTTCGTTCGTTCATGTCACCAAAGATCCACTGTTGACTTGATCTTCAACTCTACTCACTGCGTGTATGACTGCATTGGGATACGCACGTGCCCAACAACTCACATGCTCACTGGCTGCTCACGCGAACGGCTTCGAACGCGAGCTTGCGCCAGAGCAGCTTGACAAACACCTCGGCGTCCTCGTCGAGCACGAGCTGCAGCTCGCTCAGGATCTCCTGCGCCGGCGCGCGCTGGTCGAGCTTCTTGAGCAGGAACTCCATGAGCGTCGGCTCGTCCTCACCGAGGTACTCGACGATCTTCTTCTTCACCCACGGCGCCATCTTCTCCTGGACGATCCTGTTCTGCATTGTGAGAGAGCACACACACATAAGCAACAGGGTTTGTTAGTTTGCGTCATTTCATGATAATGAGTAAATGGCTCTGTGTGCAAATTGGTACCTGATCCACTGCTCGCCAGTCGATCGGGTACGCAAAGAGCTCTGCGGTCTCGGTCGGGATCTGCTCGATCAGGCTCTTCACGTCCTGCATGAATGAGAGAAAACAAGTCCACAGTCATTAGAGATATTAGAGATGGGTTTCCAGCAACATCATAACACAATATAGAGACCCCAAACGTACCCCCGAGCGGCTGTTGATGCGCGCGACGGTCGCTGCGACGCGCTGCTGCACGGACGCTCCAGCGAGCTTCTCTTCCTCCGTGTAGTCGATCGGCACGAGCTCCCGCAGTGGCTTGGCTTCCACTTCCTCTTCCACAACGAACGCCGACACAGCAGGACTGATAGGACGCAAAGATTACAGTCAGTCAGTACTCAGACAAATGACAAGACAGCACCAGAACAAGTAGACAATCTTAGCACGTACATGGTGACTGGCTTCTCCTTGGCAGTGGCGCTCGCCATTTTCAGACCAAGGACGACCTTGGGCATCACAACAGGCTTGGGAGCCTCAACAACAACAACAGGGATTCCTGGTTGCGGTGGTGATTGCGAAGAAGATCCCTCGACTTTGCTTGGGCTATTGCCAGCCTCGCCGTTGTGTCTGCCTCGCTCGGTTGCTCCATCATCGCCCTCATCATCCGCCGCGTTGACTCTGTTCGAGTCTCTCTTGCGCTTGGATGAGCGCTTTCTCTCTTCGTCATCGTCGGATCGACCGTGATCTGACGAGTCGCGTCGATGGCGGCGCTTTCGACGGCTCTCGCGGTCTCTCTCACGATGGCGGCTGCGACTGCGACTGCGCGTTCTCGACCGACTGCGACTCTTTCGATGACGACGACGACGGCTCGAGCGCTCGCGTGACCGAGAACGAGAACGAGAGCGCGAGCGATGGTCACGGCCACGTTTCCGGTCACGATCACGATCGCGAGAGCGTTCTCGCGTGCTGCGCTTCTTTCGATCGCGGTCGCGGTCTCGATCTTCTTTCTCGCGTCGCCGACTGCTGGACGACTTCCTGCGTCCACCATCTTCACGCTCGTCCGTCTCTGATTCGTATTCACCATTGTCGTCACCGCGATTCTCTCTGTCTTTCTTTCTTACTGCTGCAGCCTCCGCTTTCGCGATTCGAGCCGCTTCCTCTTCAGCTTTCCGCTTCTCCTCAACCGCTCGGCGCCGTTCGTCTGCTGCTTTGCGCCTCTCGTCGGCCGCTCGGCGCTTCTCTTCGTCCTCTTTCTCTCGTCGGAGACGCTCCAGAATCGCTTCGCGGCGCTTCTGCTCCTGCTCCTGCTCGCGCTGCTCCTGCGCCAGGCGGAACTTTTCAACCTCGCGCATGATCATTGTGCCGCGAACTTGTTGCTGTACCATGTCGCAGAATACACATCAGACAACATTGTTTAGTCTGAATTCACCCACCCCATCACCAACAATCACATTCGCATTCGCATACGGACCCCTTCAACAGGAGCATCGCCTGATGCGCTGTGACTTTCACCACTCTGATCACCGGTGTCTGGTTTCTTTTGCTCACTAGCACCATCACTATTGTCAACGTCATGCGCTCCATTTTGGAGCTGCTGCTGGTCCTGTTCATCCGCCGTTGCTTTCTTTTCCAAAAGGTCACCCCACGTCGCGACGTCGTTCTGCTGGCCGCCCATGTGTCCACTGCGCACCTGGCAGAGGTTCTTCAGCAATTGCTTAATCTCCTCGTCGCGCTCCTGCTCCTCGAGTTTCATCCTCTCGGTCTTGGCTTTCGTGACCACGTCGAGCTTCGTCTGGGTTTTCGAATCCACTTTCAACAGGATCTCACGCGAATCGACCGCAAA
Source organism: Globisporangium viniferum (assembly GCA_023333705.1). Classification (NCBI taxonomy): domain Eukaryota; phylum Oomycota; class Peronosporomycetes; order Pythiales; family Pythiaceae; genus Globisporangium; species Globisporangium viniferum. Next base: position 27,183 of record JAASFI010000072.1, on the reverse strand, counting down.
GCCGTTGAGGAGGCGCAGCGCGCGGAGCACGTCGTTCGCGGTCGCAAACGTGCAGTAGCCGAACCCTTTCGGCTTGCCCGTCACGGGGTCTGTCGTGCGCTTCCACGTCACCACAGTACCGCATTTCTAACGAACGAGTTCGATATCATATCGTCCGTCCATCGAGACACAAGAAGCCACACTCATGCTGTTAGCTCAACTAGAAAACAGCACACAGCCAATAGCGAAACATGATAGCAGCATACACAGACACAGACACAGACACACAATAATAATAATAATAATGACGCGCATGTTACGAACCTCGAGTAGTTGTCGAATGTAATTATCGTGCAGATCGGGGGGTAACTTACCGACAAACACATTCATCGGTCCCGAGTCCGAGAGCTCCACGACCGGCACGGGGATGTCCACCGTCCCTGGCGGAGGCGGTACGCTGCTGCCGACACCCGGTGGGCCTGCAGCATGCATGCCATGCGCTCCAAACGGCATTGGGCCGCGGGGTCCGGGTCCCATGCCGGGAGGAAGAAGCCCCATGCCCCGAGGAGCACCCATTGACGGCGGCGCAAACATCATCGGCCCGCCACGAGGAGGCGGCATCAGTGCACCACGCGGTGGCATCACACCACCGCCTACGACCATCGGGGGTGGACGCATATGTGGAGGAGGTCCACCCATGCCTACAGAGCGAGCAGCACGCATCACAAGCCATAGTGTGAGTCATCATCGACATTTACGATCGGATTTCATCCTCGACAAGACGGAGGTGGAGCAACGTATCCAAGCGCTATGTTGAACGCTTTTTCAAGCAAAGCGTCGCGTCAACAGCTCGTAAGATGCATATGCAAACAAAGGAACGCGGATTCACAGACACGCGTACAACACAGTCTTCCACAGCAGACAGACAGACGCACCATTGATCGGCGGCGGCATCGCGCCAGGGAATCCGCGCGGCGGCGGTGGTCCGCGGAACGGCTGCATGGTTCACTGATGATGAAGAGGCAGGCAGGCACCGGATAAAGGGGAAAGGAGCGAAGCAAAAAGCAACCACCCAGTTCATGACACAAAAACCCATAAAACCACGACGATTTGGGTTTTATGTGTTGATTCACAGTCTATTTTTAGCCAATCTGATATGAGTAATGATATTTATAATGACCAATCAGAAGAGAGAAGACGATCTTTGGATTATTTTTGGCGCCAAGCATGTGGATGTGGCTCCTCATGATTGGAAAAGGTCGATCGAGAGTGAGGGCATAGCTCTGTAGTTGCCATCTCGCCACCAAGCAAGCACTCTCTCCTGTCGAGCCAAGATGCACCGCGCCAAGCCAAAGACCCCGCTCAACGTATGTGGACTTGTCGCTGCGATCACGTCGTGTGTGTGTGGTATGATGTCCCTTTGTGGTGACATGTCTTCCATCACGCTTTCTTTCTTTCTTTCGTACCCCCAGATGATGGAGAAGCGCATTACGCAGAACCCAAAGTACAAAAACCTGCAGAGCAAGATCGACACGGGCGCGACGATCAACAAAGTGCGCATGATATGTACGTTCTCCCATCGTACTGGGTCCAGTGATGTATAGCGCGTAGCTTGTTGGCTTACGGCTCGTGCTTGTTTGTGTAGCTACAAAGGAGTTCTTGAAGCGGCGCGACGAGACGTTCCGCCGCATCACGTGCGCATGTCTGGCGGAGCTCTTTGGCGAATACGAAGACGGCGGCGACAGTAACTCCGGCCAGCCCGAGATGGTCGCGCGCATGGTGAAGAAGGGCGACGGCAAGTTCGTGATGGAGCGCGTGCCCGCCGAGGACAACCAGTCGAGCACGAGCGGCGGGCCGCGCATCGTCAGCTACGACGCGGAAGAGCAGGAGGAGTACGACCCGCCCTACCTGATCCTCGACACGCGTTCGAAGGAGGAGTTCGCGGTGAACCGCATCCACCGCGCCAAGAGCTTCCCCGCGTCATACCTCTGTCGTGACATGCTGCTCCCCGAGATGCACAGATATGTAAGTGTAGCCATGTTCATTGGCTGTACCCATCTTGAGCTCCTCACTCACACGCTACTTTATTTTCCCATAGAAAAACCAAGAGAGCAAGCTGATTATCCTCTACGACCTGGACGAGAAAGCCATCGCGCAGACCGCGCACACGCTCGTGCAGCGCGGCTTTGACAACATCTACGTGCTCACGGGCGGTCTGGTCGAGTATGCCGACATGAACCCGGACCACATCGAGGGCGTGCCGCTCCCCAAGCGACCGGTAGACCCGAGCAAGAAACCCACGCGCGACGTCTACAAAGGCTCACCCGGGATGTCCACCACGGGTCCGAAGAGCGTCAAGAGCGTGTCGACGCGCAGGAAGGACTCGGCGTCCGAGGTGAGCTCCGTGTCCAGCAGCCTCAGCGTGGCGGAGACTGTCATCTCCAAGGCCGTGGCGCGCAAGGCGCGCGTGCAGGGCGTCACGAACTACAGATAACTGACCCAAGCTACCCAGCCAGTCAGTCCCACATAGCCCCTGATAGGTATGCAGCCACTATTAATTAATTTACTCATCTATCCAATAATTTCATTTGATTTATCACAATGGTACGCCATGTAGCCATTCTGCAGTTAAACTTGGCGACACACATGGAGATCAATTTGGTAATGCGCGGGATAGCATATCATAGGTGTTGTATAGGATCATCTGTCTGTATATGCAGAAGAATAAATAGTTAATTGAGCTCCTCGTTGTGGAAATGGAGCTCTTCGTCGTAGGTCATTGGTGAAGTGTGTCTACACGATCTCGTCGATCTCGCGGTAGGGCGTGACGGTGGGGCTGGCGATGTCGTCTGTCGCAGACGACGCCTCGATCCAGGACGTGGCGCTCGGGTCACTGCTGCTGCTGCTGTGTTTGCGTTGAGGAGCGTTCGCAGCTGCAGTCGCATTGATGGCAGTAGCGCCAGTGGTCGCACTGTCACTAGAGCCAAAGTCCATGCAGTTGTTGACGAGGTGCGCGATCTGGCGGTCGTAGTGGTGCACCATGTGGTCCTGCACCGCGCGCGGATTGACCCACATACGTCGGAAGTAGCTCGCGTCGCGCAGTGTGTACTTGAGCTGCTGCTCGCCTAGCATCACGGTGCAGCTGCACTTGCGCGCGTCCTTGACGGTCTGGATGTGCACGATCTCGCCCGGCACGTCCACTTCCTGGCCCTCGTCGATCTCCGACACGCGCAAAAAGTTCAGGTCCAGGATGCGGCTCGCGCGTCGCTCGAGAGTTGTACCACGAGCAGACTGAGACGCAGCGACAGACGGACGGTGGGCGGCATCGGCAGCACTAGCACTCGAACGCGCTGGCGACGCTGGCACCGCCGCCGCCTGGCTTAAATCCCGCTGGCTCGAGTCGAACTGGTGGCTCCCTGCCTCGGTCTCGCTGTCGATGACCGCAGTGTCGGTGCCTGCAGCGGACGCGGTGTCGACCACGTCCAGCACCACGCTGTCGTCCGAGAGCGGCGCCGCGAGCTTCTTCTTGCGCAGCCCGCCGTAGCGCACTCTGAAGAGCGGCTCGTACGCCACTTCATGGAAGTGCGTGGCCATCTCGTCGCGCAACCGCGTGACGTTTGCGATCGAGAGGCGTGGCACGATGTCGTCACCGTACACTGCGGTGGTCATGAAGCTCTTGGTCCAGGCCGCCGTGCGCGGGTCAAACATCATCGGCGGCGCGTATAGGAACGCCTTGACGGTCGGGAAGTGCTTCTTCAGCATCACGGTCAGGATCGCGCCAACGCCGGCACCCATCGAATGGCCGCACACCACGATCTTCCACGGCTGTTCCGGTTCACCACTGCTGAGAAACGAGTTGTTTGTGCTGCTGCTGTTGAAAAAGCTACTGCTGCTACTGTTGCTGCAGTGGCGCATCGCAAAGTCCCAAAAGAGCTGCTTGCGACTGCCTATCTGCAGATCCCCAAACAGCGAGCGCGCCGTGCGCAGCATGCCGTAGTGCGTGCGCGTCGCGTGGCGGTTCGGCACGTCGTCCGGCAGCTCGTCCGCGTGCATCGCCTCGACCTTGGCGAGTCCGTCCGTGACGAAGTCGTAGAACGACATGCTGCCGCGCACGCTGATGATGAGCTCGCGGCGCGTCGTGTCCTTGACGATCGAGTACGGCGCCTGGAAGACAAAGTTGTAGCAGTTGAGGTACACGAGCGACTCGCTCTGGATGCCCGTGTAGCCCACAAAGGACGCGCGGTTGCCCTGCAGCGCGTTGTCGTGGTCGAATACCTGCTCGCCCTCCGTCGGCTTCTTCGAGAAGCACCCGAACACGCGGAACCAGTAGAACGGCGAGTACCAGACGTAGATCGGCCAGCCGTAGATGCCGATCGCCATCTTGCCGAAGAACGCCAGGTCGCGCAGCGTGGCCTCCTCGCGGTCCATCGGCAGGTGGCGCGCCGACGTGTCGATGCCGCGCGCCGCCTCCTCCTCCAGTCGCTCCCACTCCTCGCGGCGCTCCTGCTTCTGCGACTTGGACACGAGCCCGAGCATGAACGCCAGGTCGTTGAACTGCAGCCCCTCGAAGCGCTCTGTGTTGTAGCGCACGACGAAGAACTTGCCGAGGATCTTGCCGAGGCTCTGAAAGATGTCCTCCTCGTCGTGCGGCGCGTCCTCGTTGTTGACGGTGTCCGTATCGGCGCTGCTGCTTCGGCTGCTATTGGTACTGCTGCTGGTGACGCCCATGCGGCACGTGAACGCGCGGAACATGGTCGTGCAGCGGCGCTGCCAGCGCTGCTCGGCCTCGACCAGGTCGTGGCTCGTGTGCACGCCGCACATGTAGGACGTGCAGCAGCCGAGACCCGCGGCCACCGCCGTGAACAGGAAGTCGTAGTGCTGGAAGTAGCCGATCGAGTCGGCGCGGTCCTGGATCGTCTCCGAGTCGTTCACGCACTCGGACGTGTCCGTGCGGAACGACGCCTCACCGTAGAGCGTCCACGCGAGGTTGAAGAGGTAGAGCAGGAAGATCGTCACGATGAGCCAGTTCTGTATTAATGAAAGCATCCGCCCAATAATACGTTAGTTGGTTGAGCCCCTGTCACCATTATTCGATCAATGAGTATCTCATGCATCTGTCGCGTATGGCGAGTAGCCCACTTACCTCGGGCCGTCTGAGGCGGTACACTGGCTGGACGAGCGTCATGATGATGTCGACGATCATGAGCCCGCCCATGACGACGTGGAGCACGAAGGACGCGCGCAGCCACTTGAAGAGGTGGTCGAGCCGCGCGCAGGCCTCGTAGCCCTGCGGCTTGCGGATCGCCAGGAACGCGATGAAGAGCGGCAGGTGGTGCGCGATCACGCAGATCGAGAACGGCGTCAGGTACGCGCGTGGGTTGAGCACCACGCGCTTCATGCTCGGCTGGAACTTGCGGCGCGTCTCCTTCATTCTGGACTCCTCCTATGTATAATCTAACTAATAATGACGACGACGACGACGCCGGATCGTGTCTGCTGGTGGCGTTTGCTGTGGCCACGCGCGGGCGTTTTGCAGAATGACTGAGGGCTTATGAGAAGAGAATGGAAGAGTGCAAGAGTTGACGCCGCGGATGGATGTATACGCATGGGGCCACGCGGTGATTGTGCTGCAGAGATATGGGACACCAGCCTTGATCCTCTTTTTGCCGACTCTACTGTATGTTTCCCTTTGTTATTCGTGATGAGGCTGTGGTGACGAAATGAAGTGCACAGTGTTTGTGATAGTATCTATGTGTGAAATGCACAGTTGCGTTTTGCAAACGCGGCATCAACATGCGGGGTCTGACTTGATGAGTACTATGGTTGCTATCTCAGTACGCGGGATTGTGGGTACTGGGTAACAGTGTGTGAAAAGTGTAAAAGCTGAGGCGCGTGTACTGACTAGTGGCAATATTTTAGTAATGTACTAAAATAGAGTAAATACTGAAATAGCATAGGTACGACTTGATTGGCGAAAAATACGTCAGGCACTAAAAGGGCTAGGTTTTATACAAATGAGTCCGGATTACGCGGCTTTTTCACTGCAGAAAAGCGATCGGAATGGAACAACTCGCTCGAAATGGAAAATGGCTCCATGTCCCAACGACTCAACACCAACAATCTGAACACGACACTGACGAGCGCATGATTGCGCCCCTGTGTTGGGTCGTCCTGTTGACGACCCACGAAGAAGAACGCAATGACGAAAAGCTCAGCTCAGTTGTCTCTGTGTCTCGCGCTTTCTCATGCTCGTCGAGCCACGCATGTTGAGTCTCATGGCGTGAGCGAGTGGGTTCAAACGTGAATGGAGACCTCTTGGTGAGCCCAAGAGGTCCAACGAAGAAAGATACTTTTCGATTGTAGGATACTGCACCACGAATGGGTTGACTTTGCTTGCTTGTGTCGCACTCTTATCCATTCGTTTTCTGGATCCTCCTCCATTTTGCTGCAAACCAGTTTCGAAATGACATCCACAAAGAGCTCTCTGGATATTCCGTGTGCGTCTGTCTGTCTGGGGCGTACCATCGTGGATTGAATCAAGGCATCGACCTCATGGGCAATACTAATCCATTTATCCATCCATCCATCCATCAGTTAATCAATTGAACCACCATGAAGAAAAGATCCTGTAAATATCAATCAGTTTATTTTCAAATTCAATCAGTAGTCAGCAGTGGTCGTTTATAATTCAAATGCGCTCTCTCTTCTTGTCACCTTGTTGTGGCTCACAGCGCCGCTGTCGCTTGCGCTTGCGCTTCTTCGGTCGCGACAGCCTCCAGCAGACTCGTGTTCTCGAACGTAAAGCCCTGGAAAGTGTCTGAGTCGGTGCGTAGCTTGCGGCTCTGGGACGAAGACGACGCGCCTCCGCTGCCAGATCCACCACCAGCTCCGTATCCCCCGCCACTCGCGTCCCCAGGGAAGATCTCGACACTCGGCAGCGGCAGTCGCGTGAATTCGGCTTCAAAGTTCAGCGGCGCTTCGCCGTCGTTCATCGCCGTGTGGCAGGGGCGGAAAGGCGGCGGTACTTGCTTGCGGATCAACCGGTTCCAGTCGATGTTTTCAAAGAACAAGTGGTTCTTCACGTGGTGCGCGCCTTTCGAGCCCAGGCGCTCGGCCGGGTTGCGATTCAGAAGCTGCCGGATCAGCGCTTCAGCACGACGCGATACGTACGGAGGGAAATGCAGACGAGCCGAACGAAGGCGCTCAAAGAGCTTCTTGCGGTCGTTCGTGTACCACGGCGGCAAGCCCGTGAGCATCTCGTAGAGCACCATGCCGAGGTTCCACCAGTCCACTGCGGTGCCGTGCCCCAAGCGATCGAGGATCTCGGGCGGCAGGTACTCTGGTGTACCACAGAGCGAGTTGGTGCCGTTCACGCCGTCGCGGATGCCTTCTTTCGCGAGCCCAAAGTCTGCGAGCTTGATGTGCCCGTCCTTCGTGAGCAGGATGTTCTCCGGTTTGAGGTCGCGGTACACGACGCCGAGTCCATGGAGGTGCTCGAGCGCGAGTGTGATCTCAGCAGCGTAGAAGCACGCCATGTGCTCGGGGAGCTTCTTCATGCGCGACAAGTGGTAGAACAGCTCGCCTCCGGGACAATAGTCGAGCACGAAGTAGAGTCGCTGTGGGGTCTGGAACGCGTAGTGCAGTCCGACGATGAACGGGTGCTTCGTGCAGCCGAGCACGCGGCGCTCGGTGCGCGTGTGCTCAACCTGCTTGCGCTTGACGATGTTCTCCTTGGACAGAATCTTCATCGCGTACAGCTTCTTGGTCTCACGGTGGCCGACCAACACCACTTTCCCGAACGACCCACGGCCAATCACTTGGATCATCTGGAAATCCTGCAGCGTCACGCTCTGCTGTAAAGTGCCGCCGCTTGACCTTCTGCCCGTACTGCCGTCGTCATCGTCATCCGCGATCGACGCGCCAAAGAACCGGGACTTCTTGAGCGGCAGTCGGTCGAGCAGGAACGGCGCCTGGTCCGCCTTGCTGGTCAAAAACTTGCGCACTTCTTCGATCAAGTGCGGGTTCTTGGCCGACTGATCCACACGATCGTAGTTGAGCAGATTGCGCAGCCACTCGGAGAGCTCGCCCTGCCGCTTCAGAATGAACTCGGGCTCGAATGCGCCAAAGATCTTCTTTGGCGGCAGGATTGGCACACGCACGCCCAGGGGCCGCAGCGCGTCGTTCAGCGTCTTGAACTCCTGGTAGCGCCGGTAGATGACCCAGGACGCACCCGACTGCGCGCACCGCATCTCGATCGAGTACACTGTGTAGAGCCGACTCGAGCTGTCGTAGACAAAGCCGTGGCCGCCGATCTTCACAAACTCTGCACGCGCACCCATGGGGATCAGGTACAACGCCTGTGCGCGCGAGTCTTCCTCCTCTTTCGCGATCATCTCGTGGTCCGAACAGTACCCCGAGGGCCGCTGGTGGATCTCATTGCAGCCCGCAAACTGGCATTTCACAGGGTCGATCGGCTCGGTCGCCGCGTCCACCGACAGATTCGCGGTTCGCATGCGCGAGATCTCGTCAACGGGGAACTCTTCGATCTCGATGTCCGCAGTCTCATCTGCAGTGTACAGCTGTAGCAAGTACGACGACGTCGACGTCTCACCACCCTGTTCATTCCTGTATCAAAAACAGCATAGTCGAATCACCAGAAGGCATTACATATAGATATAGGTCAGCAGACAAAGCACTTGCTAATAGTGGCGTATACGCTCATGAATACTGACACACTTACTTGGACTCGTGCTGCGCGGCGACGGCATCGAGCGTCACGAGGTTGTAGTGCAGATCGATCTCCTCGACGTTGTAGCTCTCACCCGTGTCCAGGTTCTTGACCAAGTACGACGGGTTCTCCCACTCCTCGATACTCTGATTGCCGTCAAATTGCTCGTCCTCATCGTCATCGTAGTCCTCTTCCTCGTCGTCGTCTTCCATCTCGTCATCGCTCTGCTGCTGCTCCACGTACGGGTTGATGCCGTCGACGACGCTCATGTTGCTAAACTGATTCGTAGAGACAAAGTGCGAGCTTCCCATGCCACCACCGCCACCCGATGCTCTGTTTCCAAACGCCTTCGCGGTCGCTGCCGCCACCAGTTCCTTCTGTTTTTCAAACGACTGCTCCTCCTTGGACGCGATCCTTGCCGCCGCGCTCTGCTTGTTCTTGCCCTTGCTGCTGTCGTGCTCGTCCTGGTTGTTGCTCGTGCGCTGTTGTTGCTGCTGGTGTGACGCCACGCTCGTAGAGTAGAAGGCCGAGCCGCTCCCATACACGTCGGCCTTGCTGCTGTTGCTGTTGCCGGACGCCGCGTGTGCCTGCGTCGGCATGCTTGCGGTCTCTTGATGAGCTGCCTGCTGCTGCCTTGGTTGCTTTTGGTAGAATCTTTCACGCTGGGTGTGTTTCTGTAGCTACAGAAAGAGCTGCTTGCTTGATTTCAAAAACAAGGAAAGAGTTGGGGAAATGGGGCCATACGTGCACTTGATTGGTGGAAATGGAGGAAAACTTGAATTTTAGCCAATGAAGGAGCGGAAGAAGGAAACAGATTGTCGTCACCTTGACCTCCAGCATGATGCAGGCGAAGGTCCCCTCCATTATACAAGAGCATATGCCAATAGCATTGACACAGCAACCACCTAGGCTTTGCTGTTGAGTGTATACTCCCCTTGCCTATGCTCGAATCAGGCGAATATCCTAGTCGCCAACACCGGCGGAATAATAGCTCGCTGCTGCACGCCGATTCATCATGGATCCAGCGTCAATACCATTATACAGCATACCTACCGGCAATATTATCTAACATAGTTTTGTGATGTGGTCCACATACTCTGAACCGCGCCACCCCGGTTTCAGCCATCAGATTTCAGCGGTCCCAATCTAGACCGCGACGCCGTTGACTGGACCGTGTGTGAAAGGGCATGTCTTCTGTTGTTGTTGCCAACAACAGCCAAGCGGCGATCGCGAATTACGAGACCAGGCAAGCGAGCAAAGTGACGAGAAGATGGCGGCCGTGAAGAAGCTCGACGTGCACACGGCGTCGACCGACTACTCCAAGACGTACGTCTTCCACGAGGAGGACCACACGCTCGGCAATGCACTGCGCCACGTGCTCATGAGAAAGTAAGTGCTTGAGTGGCTGGTTGGCTTCGTGTGTGAAGACGAGCGTCGATATCACGAAGCTCTCCATGTATTTGTCAATGCTCTCATTCTATGTGAATGCGACGCGATACTAACCCTCGGTGCCGTGATTGTGTGAATCAACAGCCCTGATGTGGACTTCTGCGGGTACACAATCCCTCACCCTTCCGAGCCAAAGATGCACGTGCGTCTGCAGACCCGACTTGGTACGTCCCAACAGCACATTATGTATTGCATTATGTATTGCATTTCGTCATTGCGCAAGCAATGACAGAGCCTTATAACGATGTTGCAGCGGGCTAACACACACGAGTGTTATCTATCGTGTTTTTTCTACACCATCAGGTGTGCCAAGTGACGAAGCGCTGCGCTCGGGCCTGACGGACCTGCGCAAGGTGTCGTCCACCATCAGCGACGCGTACCGCAAGGAGCTCAAAGCGTTCAACCGCAAGCGCAAGAACTAGAAGCCCTTTGTATACATTAAGTAATAGCCGAATTTAATCTCTTTGTTTTCTTTCATTCCTCCGTCCAGCACGAGCCATTGCGCTTTGGGAGGATTACGAGCGTGGGCTGATGGATCGATTGATCACCTTGGCGCATATTCATCCCTGGCACTCAGTCAGTCATATTTGATGCGCTTTTGGCCAATCAACCAGATTCAGGTGTCTCTCACCTCTATTTTATCCAATCATATCTACCAGTATCACCTTCAAGTTAGAATCTGCCTCCCAATTGGCTAAAAATGCCAAATGTCGGGTCTCTGCGCATCCTTCTCCATCACACTCAAGCACATGAAGACCACCACCTCGAAAAGAACGGAAACGCGAAGAGCTCATTTCCGGAATCCAGCGACCAAGTGCACACACCACGTGGACGCTCAATTAGCAGCAGCTTCCTCAATCCCCCTCGCAATGATGATGATGCGCCAGATGCAGAAGCTCTCAGCAGCAACCAACAAGCGCGTCGCTGTCCAGGCCACGCGCGCGTTCAGCGCCACCGTTGGCTTCCCGACGCGCCTGAACGAGGAAGAGCGCATCAAGGCGTTCGCGCAGATCACGTCCGCGTGGCAGCCCGTGGCGAACCGCGACGCGATCCAGCGCACATTCCAGTTCAAGGACTTCAACCAGGCGTGGGCGTTCATGAGCCAGATCGCGGAGCTCGCCGAGACGATGAACCACCACCCCGAGTGGTTCAACGTGTACAACCGCGTGGAGGTGACGCTGAGCACGCACGACTGCGGCGGGCTCTCCAAGAATGTGCGTCCATTTGAACTGTGCGTGACTATCTATGTGTACATTAGGAGGTCGTTTGCTAATCTATTGTTCTTTTGTGCGGATTGTGTTTTGTGTTGAATGTGCGTAGGATGTCGAAATGGCAGTTGCGATGAACAAGTTTGCGGAGTCTGTGTAGAGAGCGCAGCTTTACCCTTGCGTTCTGTTTCGTTTTCTTTCTATGTGAACACTTCACGGTCAGATGCAAGTAATGATTAACCATCTGACCTATACAAAACACGAATTCGGCATTCTCTGAGAGAAGAGATCCAACCAAGCGAAATGACCCGATTTTCTCATCACATTGACCTTCACGTGTGTATTATGTCAGTGTGCGACAGTGTCAGAGATCGACGAGGGCCAGGACGTGGACGTGTCGGACGAGATCGTGCACATCCAGACCGTCTATGACGAGTGCACGTGCAGCTGCACCGTGGTGCTGGGCTCAACCCGCGCGCGGTGCAGGACCACATGGTGCACCACTACGACCGCCAGATCGCACATCTCGTCAATAACTACATGGACTTTGGCTCTGGGTGTTGCTGACATTGCTTGCGCTCCGCAACGCAAACGCTCGCAGCAGCGCACTGAGGCGCGACGTGAGAGCCGCGTTATGGATCGAGATGTCATCCACGGACGGATCACTAGACCCACCACCACGGGATCGACGAGGTCGACGAGATCGACGAGATCAGCAAGACACAATGGTGGGTGATTTCTGAACTCAAGTGCAGTCATCTGCGTGCATATCCACCACACGCTCGTTTGTCTTCATGCGCGAATGAATGAGGACAATTTGCGGGCTGTCCTTGAACTTGGAATGGCTGCTTAACTGGGGTGAATTGACCCCCTTCCTCATTATAGTGACATACACGCCGACCCCCTTGCTCACTTCGCCACTGCTTCGACCAAACAGTGACATTACTGTTCTTATAACCAGGTGCAACCAACGAACTGGTACACTGTACCGTTCGTGCGCATCAATCCACCAGCAAGGATTTCTTTGGATGAGTGTGCGGACGAAAGGAAGAAAGAAGCTCATTCCGCAATTTCCTCTCGCGAGCGCAAGCCGAAGCAGAAGCAGCAGCAGAAGAAGAAGACCACGAGAAAGACAAGATGGCGTCCGTGTTGAGTGAGATCTCCCTGGACGAGACCGCGTACATTGAGCTGTTGCGCAAGCTCATCGGCGTCGCGGTGAGCTGCCTGTTTCTATCATTCCCATTCATATTTTCTACAGGATGGTTTATCTCGCCACGTGAATGCGAATGGAAGGAAGAATACTTTGTATGTGTGGTTGTTGATGAAGATTTGCTAAATGTGTTGAGTGTCGATTTGCTTTGGCTTGATGTGTGTGCGTAGGAAAAAGTGCAAAATGCGCCGGGGCTTGGGCTGGTCCCACAGGAGAACGTCGTGTCGGACTTTGTGCTCGCCGAGCTCGAGCCGTACACGACCAAGCACGGCGGCTTCGTGAGCGTCGAGCGCGTCGAGTTCATCCCAAACCGCGGCAACGTGATCATCAAGTACCTGCACCCGGACTTTGCGGATAGCGAGAAGACGCTCGCGTTCGTCGGCTCGCACTTGGACGTCGTGCCAGCGAACCCGGAAGGCTGGGCTCGCGACCCGTTCACGCTGAGCGTCGAGGGCGACAAGCTCTACGGCCGTGGCACCACCGATTGCTTGGGCCACGTCGCGCTCATGACCCGTAAGTCTTTTGCGTGTGCCAATGCATTAAATGATGGGATGCTGTGCTCATGTTGATGTCATTATTGTTGTGCTTGTGTGTTACAGAGCTGTTCATTCAGCTGGCGAAGAACAAGGTGCGCACCAAGACCCAGGTCGTCGCGGTGCTGATTGCCTCGGAGGAGAACGGCGAGATCCCTGGTGTTGGCGTGGAGACGCTGATGGAGTCTGGAAAGATCGATTTCATCAAGAACGGTCCAGTCATCTGGGTGGATTGCTCAGACAGCCAGCCGTGCATCGGTACGGCTGGTGCGATCACGTGGAGCTTGAAGGCGACGGGTAAGCTTTTCCACAGTGGCTTGCCAAACTTGGGCATCAACGGCCTCGAGTTGGGAATGGACGCGATCACCAAGATCCAGGAGCGCTTCTACCAGGACTTTGGCCCGCTTGAGCAGGAGCGCGAGTACAACTTCTCGTGCCCGTCGACCATGAAGCCAACGCGCATTGAGTCGTCGACGAACGGCTTGAACCAAATGTACGTTTTTTACGTGCGTTGCCATCACCTTGCAGCAGGTCTTGGTCGTACTCACAATGCTCTTGTATTGCATTCGTTTCCTTGGACAGTCCACCATGGGTCAAGATCTCGGGTGACGTTCGTCTGTCGCCATTCTACGAGATGAAGGATGTACGTTTGCGTTTATTGGTTGTCGCCTGTTGTTGCTTGAGTGTGGTTGATGCGAGATGCTGACGAATTTCTTCTTGCTACGTACAGTTGATCGAGAAGGTGACGTCGTACGTGACTGACCTGAACAAGGACCTAACGGTGCTGGAGGGCAAGCGCGGACCAAGCTCCAAGTACACGCTCCCAAACGAGAACCTGACCGGCAAGTTGGAGTTCACTTTTGACGAGCACTACTTTGAAGGCATTGCGTGCTCGCTCGAGTCTGTCGGCTTCAAGTCGCTCGCTGCTGCAATCACGGACGTGCTCGGCGAAGCCAAGCCGTTCTCGATCAGCGGTAGTCTGCCGCTTGTGCGCGACCTCCAGCGCGCGGGCTTCGACCTGACGCTCATCGGTTTCGGCAAGAGCTCCGTGTACCACGGCGACAACGAGTTCTGCCAGCTGAGCGACATGAAGAACGCCATCAAGATCCTCGCGCGCACTATCATCAACGTGGAAGAAGCCCACGCGTAAGCTTGTAATTGTTTGTGAGTTGCACTTGCACACCTGGTTGATCATCGTGTTGGATGATTCATGCAATCAACAGCGCAGGTCCGTTGACACGACTCTGGGAGTTTATCTGTATTCACTCGCCCAATAATGAATGAAAATGAGAATGAAGATGACAACGAGGTAGGATACCATCCATCAGTCATTCATGAGACTCTACTGCTGTTGCTGTTATTGGGTGTGTTTGTGGGTTTGGTATAAAGGTTAACGAAGGAGTGAGAAAGAAGCAGTGTGTTTATGAAACATGAAAGCCAACCTCTTGAAAAGACCCGACCAAGATCAGCAAGCAAGCAGTGAAGCTCATTCGTCTGTGGCCGGCACGCGTTTCCGCTGCCACGACATTTGCGAGAACTGCGGGCTTTGCGGGATCGTGGACTTCTTTCGCAGCAACGAGTCGCTCTTCTTTGTCGCCACTCCTGATACTGTTGTGGTTGCTAGGTTGGAGGAGGACGACGAACCCGACGTTGAGTCCTTGGTCATCGCCGCAGTCACAGACGACGGCAGCTTTGCAAACGACTTGTTCGTGAGAAGGTTGACGTAGAAAAGACGACCACTCTTCGGGTCGGTGCGGCGTGCCCAGTCCTTTGGAAGCGCTGCAGCCGATGCCGAGGACCCAGAGAGCGACGTGCGTCGGCTGGCAGTCATGATCTTGGACGACGTGGGCGTGATCGAGTCTGCTGATGTCGGCGTCGATGAAGAGGATTTCGGGTGCTGGTTGCTGCTTCCGCTTCCACTCGAAGCCGGCATGCGAGCTGTACCAAAGATGTTCTCGAGCATCTTCGACGGGTGCTTCCAGGACGAGACTTTGTGGAGCGTGTCGTAGTAGTACTCGCGACCGCTCTTGGAGTGCGTCTTCTTGATCCAGCCTTCTGGAAGTGCCTCCTTGCTGGATGACGATGAAGCCGTTGGAGTCGTCTTTGAAGAAGTCGGCGTGGTCTTGGAAGACGTGGGCGTGGTCTTTGACGAATGCAAGCGAGACGAAGAAGTTGAGGTGGTGTTGATGGACACTCTCTCGGGGCGGCGAGCCGCGTCGTTCTTTTCGTGGCTATCTCGCGCACTGTGCTGGCTCGATGAAGATGACAAGCTCCTGCTGCTGCTCGTGGTTGCAGTTCGGCTCGTAGTCGCGGTCTTTGCTCGTCTGTCGTTGTTTGTAGACATCGTCGCGCCATACACTGGGTGGTGAATCCGCGAGGTTGTTGTCCCTCGAGGCTGACCCCAGCGCTCGGACGATTCGTGCGAGCTAGACGAATGGCTGTTGTTGCTCAGCCGGCTGCTGTGGCGGTGATCCTCGTCACGCGAGTCTCGAGACGATGGTAATGAAGAAGAGGAAGTCGCACGGTGTGCTCCAGTAGCACTCTTTGGTCGCTCGAGCTTGCTGCTGGCTACAGGACGGCGAGTGCGCTCCACCTGGATGATCTCTTGCTGCTCCTCATCTGAATCAACGCTCGGTTGCTGCTCCTGCTTGGAGCGATGCGCTTGGCTCTGCTGCTGCTGTTGGCTTTGCTGCTGCTGCTGCTGTTTCCCACATTCCGAGTCCGAGTCCGAGTTCGCAGGCTCTGCATCGTCGGTCTCTGGCATCTGATTTCGGTCTTTTTGCTGCTGTTGTTTAGATTCGTCGAACTTCGTCTCAATTGGTAACGGGGACGGTACCGACGGCGAGCTCTGCTTTGCGAGGAACTCCTTTGGTGCAATTGGCGGCCCAGCAGCAGTTTTCGGTTCACGCTGATCTCCGAGCATGGCGTGTTCAAAGTCCTCATCGTCGCTCAAGCAGTCCGAATCGGGCTGGGTCGTCGTTGGAGAGGCTTCAACGCGCTTCGAGGCTCCAGGATCCTTGGCATCGTTGTTTGAGTGTGCGTCGTGGTGCACCTTGTCATCGCGTTGCTGCTGCTTGCTATCTTCGCTGCTGTTGTTGGTGACAGCGGGGATCGTCGACATGATTGGTGCCAAGGACGCTGCACTTGGGTTTTGTCGGTCTTTCTGCAGCAGCTTCACTTCGTCTTGGATCAGCTGCTTCAAGTGGCTCAGCGGACACTCATGGTTGTCGAAGTCAAAGTCGAAAGCCTTAGCGACTTGGAACTCAGGTGGCTCGCCCAATTGTTGACGAATGTTCTTGAAGTACGGGTGCGCGAGCGCCTGCTTTGCTGTGATGCGTCGCTCGGGGTTAATGCATAGCAGCCGGCGCAGCAAACTCACCGCTTCAGGCGAAGCCTTGCGGAACACCTTGGCCATCGCAGAGGGCGAGCAAGGAGGCAGGCTCTCGAGGAACTTGAGCGCGTCGCCCTCGACAGCGTAGCCGCGCTTTTCGCACGTCGCTGGAACGGGCAAGACGCTGAACACTTTCGTGAGCTGGTCGATAAAGTCGGTGCCTGGGAAGAGCGGTCTGCGGTTGAGCAACTCGCCAAAGATGCAGCCGATCGACCACATGTCGACTGATTCGTTGTACGTGCCGTTTGGCGCGAGCATGATCTCTGGCGGGCGGTACCATCTCGTGACGACGTACTCGGTCATGAGCTCCTTGCCCTTTTCCGTGGACGATGACGGAGCCGCTTCGCCGTGGTTCTGTCGACTCCCGCCCTGCGGGATGTATCGTGAGAGCCCAAAGTCCGTGATCTTGACGTCGCAGTTCTTGCTCACGAGGATGTTACCGGGCTTGAGGTCGCGATGCAGCACGCCGTTCTCGTGCAGCGTCTTCGCGCCACAGAGCAGCTGGTACATGATTGCACTATACAGGACCACCAGAATGCATCAAGACAAGTCAGTGAAACAGAAACCGAGAAACCTAGAGAGATGCTTCGCGCAAACAAGCACAAGGACTCGTACGCAATGTGGGCTTCCTCGAGCTTCGTCTTGCTCTGGATGAGTCGATGCAGATCTGTGTCGACGAGGTCCATCATGATGTACAGCTCGTCTTTCTCCGTACACGTGCTCAGGTTCTGGAGCGAAGCGATCTGGTTGGTGGAGAACAAGACGGCGCTTGGTTAGTCAGTTGAGTGGTGTGGCTATGGAAGATGGCAACATGGTCATGGATGGCTCTTCAAACAAGACACTCACGTTTGGATGGTGACCAAAGTACCGCATGAGGCGGATCTCGCGCAGCGTGTGCTTGGCGTCCCACTCGTCGCCAGCCATGGGCGTGATCTTCTTGATTGCGACGTTCTTCTTCGTCGTCGCGTCCGACGCAGCGCTGCATTACAACAGCGGTAATGAAAACACAACAGAGATGAGTTTTCTCATACGCTCAAGAGAATCAGTAACAGTATCACGAAGAGCAGGCATATTGCTAAACGCACCAGACGACCCCGTACGAGCCCTCGCCAAGCACCTGGAGCGCCTTGTACTGTGGCGGGACGTTGAACTCGCAGCCCTTGATCGTGAACCCTTTTCCTGGCGCACAGTCGTTCTCGAGCTTGAGCGGGTTGTTGCTGTACGACGCGTGGCTCGGCTCTTTCGAGTGCTTCTTGCCATTGTCGACGCTCTCCTGAGGGACTTCAATCGAGTCAGGCGCTCCCGACCCCTGCTGCTGACCCTGCTCGTGGCGCTTCTTGCGCTGCTCGCTCTCTTTTCCACGGAACGCGAGCACTTCGTTGCAGATGTACTGGCGCAGCGTCGCGAGTGCAAGTGACTGGTTCTCAAACGCAAACTCGAGCGAGTGGCCGAGGTTGAGCGGCGCGATCTCGCCCCATTCTTCCTTCACACCATCGAAGAACGGGTGCGCGAGCGCTTCGTCGGCCGACATACGCTCCTTCGGGTTGAAACACAACAACCTCTGGATCAAGTCGCACGCCTGTAGTCCAGCGCTCTTTGCGGCTTTCTCGAGCGCGTTTGGGGGTGCTGGCGGGAGCGACGAGAGGAACTTGAGCGCGTCTTTCTCGATGAAGTAGCCGCGGTTGTCCTTGTCTGGGATCGGAATCACTTTGAACACGCGCGTGAGCTGGTCCATGAAGTCCGTACCGGGGAACATGGGCTTGCGCGCGATGAGTTCACCCAGGATGCAGCCGACAGACCACATGTCGACTGCGCCGTCGTAGCAGCCGTTCGGCGCGAGCATGAGCTCTGGCGGGCGATACCATCTCGTGACGACGTACTCGGTCATGGGGGAGACTACCGAGGCGGACGTTGGAGCATCGCCGTCGTCGTTGCTCTGGTTCTCTTTCGGCATCATGCGCGCGAGCCCAAAGTCCGTGATCTACAGGTACAACAACAAAGAAATTGGTTCAGTCCCCATCGACCAATTTCTGGAAATTGCTACCGTTGGCAGCAAGTACCTTGAGCTCGCAGTCCTTGTTGAGCAGCAGGTTGCCCGGCTTGAGGTCGCGATGCAGCACGCCGTTGTCGTGCATCGCCTTGACGCCCGAGAGCAGCTGGAACATGATCACGCGGATGTGGCCCTCAGTCAACGGGCACGAGCTCTGGATCAGGCGGTGCAGGTCCGTGTCGGCAAGCTCCATCATCATGTACAGCTCGTCCTTCTCCTGGCACATGCTCAGGTCCTTGAGCGAGATGATCTGACAAAGAAACAAAGTCAGGTGAGTTTTCCGTCAATGAATTGGTCATCACACGCTCAATTTGGTCAAGAAACTTACGTTTTCATGCGCGCCGAGGCATCGCATGAGCCGGATCTCGCGCAGTGTGTGGGTGGCGTCCCACTCGTCGCCCGCCATCGGCGTGATCTTCTTGATCGCGAGCTTCTCGTCGGTCTCGGCGTTCTTGACCGAGCACACGACGCCGTACGAGCCCTGGCCGATCGCGTCGATCGGCTTGTACTTGGCGTCCACGTGGAACGCGCAGCCGTTGATCGTGAAGCCGTCATCGTGCACCACTGGCGCTGCGCGCTCGCGTTTCGCCATCGTCTAGCAACAACAACTTAGAGATGACTGTTGCTGAGGGTGCTGCTGAGGTCAAAGGGCTGTACCAGGTTTGGTGATAATCAGAGAAAGTGAAGCTGCCGCGTGGATAGATCAGACCGGAGCAACGCGAATCCGCTCATGCACGCCTGGGGAAGTCTGCAGGATGGATGGGTGAGCGAGCGAGAGCAAGAGAGAGAGCAAGAGAAAGTGAGATCGGCATAGTCTCACTTTGCTGCCGGATGAGGTTTCAAGGTTTCACGCGCACCGCCATTAATAGTTTCGCGCTCTCTGCTGTTGCGATGATTGCTGGCCAATATGCAGGAGCCTCACGCCTTTGACTCACGTTCGTTATGAAACGCAAAGCGCGCCGATGAGCGCGAATGCGCGCTCTCGCTCTCTCTTCAAGACGGCGCTAAAAACAGCCTCGCCTTGGTTTTCAAAACCTTCCGTGATTGCCAGAGCCTTCTATTGCAATTGGTCGGCGCGCAAAATCGAGATGGAGAGTGACAATTGTCCAGGTTGAAAGCGGAAAAGGCATGAGATTGAGCATGCGACGCAGTCAAACTTTCTTGCAAATGGACTTTGGAAAACGCGGAAAATTAACCAGAGATGCGATGATGAAGATGCAGACGGTGGTATTTAAAATAGGGAGATTGTTTCTTCTTCAAGATGCCGGCAACCGCATCTTCGCCGTGCTAAATGATGACATTTAGAACGGCATCTTCCACCACGAGATGAACTCCGCCCAGCTGATGGAGCCACTGATGGCATTCGGTCACAGAGAAGGTTGGAAGCACATTTCACACACAGCCGCACACCTCAGTCAGTTTAAATCTGCGAATTCGGATACGATAGAGAGAAGTTATCAAGTGCGCACCTCTGGTCCGAGTCGAACTCCTTTGTGAGGTACTGGAGCTCAATGTCCGAGAGCGGCTCGCCCAGGTCCTCGGCGATATCACGCAGCTATGTGCCAATCCGCATCCACGTGGACACAGCCACGTGGATACAGTGTGAGTCAGTCGGTCTTCAGATTTGGCTTTCAGAGAATAATTGGTGGTCTCCTCAGTCACGCCGGAAGGCATGCATGATGGCTTCAGCGTACACACGTACCTCGTTGATGTCGATATCCCCGGATCCGTTCTAAGAAAGACACACAGACCACACCATGAGCATCGTTCCAGAATGCGAAAAGGTTTGCTTGCTTTATAGAGTACACCTGTAATTGCGGATGAGATGCAAAGAGCTACGCAACGTAGCTCTTGGTGGTGTACTCGTGAACGTACCTGGTCGTAGTCGTCAAAGATCTTCTTGAGCTCGCGCTCATGCTCCTCCGAGAGCGTCGTCGCCTGCAAAACACACTCGAGCCATGCCGTATTTAGTAGTAGTAGTAGTAGTACCAAGCAATCAAATAGACATCCACCTTAACGAGCAGCACACTTCGCGCTTCGTCAGCAGCTACGCACCATGTTGCAGCAGCAGCAGCAGCGTTGGTACTTTGAATTGGATTGCAGATCTCTCTTGAAGCAGACGACTTGTGTACGCGACCTTTCGCGTCCAAATATCAATTATGAAAGGATCACTCATATATAAAGGTTGCTATAGACGGTTTTCTGTTTGCATTCACAATCAAAATGTATAAGTCTATAAAATTGTACAGTTTTTCGCGACCATCAAAGATCGCGCGATCCAAACGGCAAATGCGCTCCACATTGAAAGAGAAAGCAGCGCCCTAGAGAAGCCCATTTCCAACGACAAGTATGCTGCGATCGCGTATCACCACCACTCGCCCCTTCCTGCTGCTACTCGCTGTGTACGGCCTCCTTCGTGCCTTGACGATCCACGCGCGCGATACCAACTGCGACGACGCCGTGGCGCTGCGTGCGAGCTGCAACTTTGTGCTCACGGACGACCCGGAGGCGCTCTTCCACTGCGGCTTGGGCCAGATCCTCGCCAAGCAGTTCGGATGCTACCACTGCGTGGACGCGAGCACGTGCAAGCACCACGACTACGCGCGCGTGGGCATCCTCCCGCCGTCAGCGCACAGCAGCAGTAGCAGGCTCAACCACGTCCACGTCGCTACAGCGACAGCGCCAGCAGCAGCGTCGCCATTGCCGTCGGAGGAGGAGAAGAGCTACGAAGTCGAGAGGAACCCGAAGCTCCAGCACGATGACAATACCATTGCGGACGAGCCGTCGCTCTTCCAGGTCGACAGCGATGTGAGCATCGAGCTGCCGTTCATGGCCGACGCGCTCAGCACGGCCGAGTCGGCCGAGTTCAACGCCGCGAACGTGCAGACGGGGATCTTCTCCGGCGCCGCGCACCAGGAGGTGTCGAATTGGTATTTTCTGGCGCCGGCAGTGCTCGCGATGATCTCGCTGGGGCTCGCTGTGCGCTCACGCGTGCTCCGCGACCGCGAAGAGCGCTTCGAGAAGCTCAACAATTGCGACGCAGCGGGCCGCGAGGACGAGATCAACCCTTTTTGCTGCGAGAACGGCGTGCACAACCCGCAGGACGACGATGGTGAGGGCGACGTGGAGTTTGCCGCTCGCTACACCGTGGACTCGGCGAGTGACGATAACGAGGGAGGTGAAAGCGATGATAACGTTAGTGGATTCCACCAGGACGCGGACAACGACTGCGGCTTTGCGATCGTAGTGTCCAGCAGCCCCAGTACCATCTGCTCGTAGGCAATGGTCCAATGAGGTTGGTTGATTGGTTGGCATCAGCTATTATAGTACTCCAAGCCAAGTAGTTTTATTGTTATATGTATACATTTTTTTATGGATACGTCCCTGTACTGTAGTGCTAGTCGTCAAGCTTAGACATCTGCTGCTGCTGCTGCGTCTCGCTCGTACACGACCGTCCCGTCGGTGCGCACTGCCTTGAGAAAGTAGCGCTTGTCGAGCACGCCGTCCACCCCGGCGCTAAGCACGACGTTGTTGCTCGAGCGATAGAACTTGATCCCGTCGGCGAGCGCGAGCGGGAAGTCGACGTAGAGCAGCAGGTTGCAGGACGTGCGCATGCCGCTCACCACCTCGCCGTCCGTCATTTCCTTGGTCGTGAAGTGCATGTGGTTGCGCGTCATGCGCGAGAGTCCGGTCTCCCAAATGCTCTCCCAGAACTTGGCGTACGTGCCGTGGATGCACTTGTCGATCTCGTTTGGGCCCTCCAGTGGCGTCAGCAGCTCGTCGTCCTGCACGACCTGGAGGCTGTGACCCTGGTTCGCGCGGATGAACTTTGTCTCGCCGCTCGCGTCGGTCGTGAGCGTGAACCGCTTCTTGGCGCAGTTGCGCACGGCCTCCTCGACCTGCGCCTCCGTGTACTTTTTGAACTTTGGGTGGCCCAGCAGCTGCTGCAGCTCCACGTACCCCGAGGGCCGCATGGTCAGCTTGAGCTCCTCGGCGCCATGGCGCAGCGCGTACGAGAGCGCCTTGGAGAGCTGCACCTCGGGCGGGTCGTCGCGGCGCTGGCGGCCGCCTCCTCTTCCGCCATCGGCGCGCTTGGGTCTTGGCTGGCGGTTCCAGCCGCGCTTCGGCTTCTGCTCCTGGTCTTGGCTCTGTGCTGCGGGTGCTGCTGCTGCGGGTGTCGACATCTTCGGGGGAGTTTGATGCGCAAACGCACGCGAATCCGGAAATGAGCAAAAAGTGATGAAAGCAAAAAGCAATGATCAAGGTACAACCATTTACAGATAGACCCTCACTCACGAAAGACGCGTGAGTGCGGGTCTACTCGTTAATTGTTGAAACAGGGCAATAGTGAAAGCAAATGAAACGAAAAGCGCATAAATTGTCCCGAATAAGTTGTTCGGGACGATTTATGCCCAAGTTGTTCGGAACAACTGCATCTTGGAGCTTAAACGTCAACCAAGCCAAAATGGTAGGATACATGGCGATAGCCGATCTAGCACGCTCTAGCACTTTTGCTTGTGTAGGTCTTCATCTCACCGCAGCCAGCGCGTGGTGCTAACTGTGTGTCTGTGCTACAGGACAGCAAGCTGCCGTCGCTCTTCCCGCACCGCTACTACCTCGACATCGTGGACGACGAGTGGATCGCTGACTCGCTCTCGGACGACGGTGCGTTCTATGCTGCAAATGGAGTCAATAGTGAACTCTTCGTATCGTAATATGCTCCTAACTGGAGCGCTCCGTATGCTGTTGGGAATACGTGTGTGTGTGTGTGTGGCTGATCTGTAGAGGTCGAAGTGCCGCCTGGCGCGGAGCTGGATCCGAACAACAGCGAGAACCCGTCCGGTTCGTTTGGAAGCTTTCGCTGACAGGGCTGCATAACCCTTGTGTGTTGCTTCATGGTTTAGTATTGTTGTGACTAACCGCTACTGGTTTCGTACCTTTTCTGTGTGTATGTTGGTTGTTTATGATCCTAGGCGAGCTGCCAGCATGGGACGCGGATGGGAAAGTGGATCGCTGGACAGACCTCGGACTCGACCTGTGGGCGAAAGACGCCTGACCGAATGAACCCATGACGACATCCCGCACACACACAAGAGAGTCAAGTGCTTGAGTGCCTGAAGCGCAGCTCTCCCTCTACTCGCTTACGCATCGCGCCTACTGCCTTCACGGACAAGGCATAGTAGGTATCTGGAAAAACCTGCTTCGTATCAATATGAACTGCATCATTCTATCCGTTCTATGCATGGTGGCTCTGCTTCAGGCTCCTAGATCAGCTTACGACTGCTTATCTCCCACGAAGCAGACTGTCCAGCGCATCGCCCTCAAACGCACTGTTGCTACTGTTGGTGAACGAGTGCTGCTGCTGATAGTTCTGTCTGTCCACGTGGCTCGTTGAGACAGAGATACTGCTTAGCGTGTCGTGGATCTCCTCGAACGTCGGTCGTCGACTCGGCTCGCCATCCCAGCAGCGCCGCATCAAGATCTGTAAACGAATGGGTGAAAAGTATCAGCATTTAGTATCAGAGCAGAGCGAACTGAATGCAATGTCCAGGGTCACGATGAAGAAACCCCAAAGCCAGAGTCTCTGTGATACCTGGCAAGGCTCGGGGCAATCGAGCGTCGGCACCCGGAAACGTTCGCCAGCGAGCACTTTGCGCCGAATGTCGGCGACGTCGTAGCCCTGGAACGGGGTCTCTCGCGTGAAGATCTACGTAATTGGTGCCAGACAATTATCAAATTGGTATCAATTCGGTATCAAGATGGTATCAACCAGACCAGAAGCAATTGATTGCATGCCCACCTCCCAGAGCAGAATGCCAAACATGAACACGTCGACGGCCTTGGAGAACGGTTTGCCGCTGAGCAGCTCTGGCGGCATGTAGCTCGGCGTCCCCGCGGTCGTGAACTTGGTGCTGAGAGATTTCACGACAGTGTTGGTTCAAGTCTCACGAGGTTGCCACAAGGTTGGCATCAGTCGGTAGACAGACAGGCAGCTACTTACCAAACGAGTCCAAAGTCGCAGAGTTTGGCGGTCCCGCTGCTGTCGAGAAGCACATTGTGGCTCTTGAGGTCGCTGTGTACAATGAGGAATATTGGGAGGGACAATGGAAGTGAGAAATCGGCATTTGTGACGAGAAAAGCCTACCACAAAGTCCAGCTTTTAGTAGCGCTGTACCGGTGGATCACTGCCGGCGAGAGCGAGTGGAGGAACCGCATGCCGCTGACGACATCTTGCTGTCAAAGCCCAAGTACACACCACACCTGGAATATGAGGATTCATGTGGTCCAGGCAACCAGCAAAACTCCGTAAAATGCTTGCTGCATACCGCAATGCGCGTGAGGTGCTGGACGCTGAAGAATCGGTTCGAGCCGTGCAGCGCCTGGTACAACGAGCCCTCGCAGAGCTCCATGACCATGCAGAGGTTTGGCGGCTCCATGCACGCGCCGATGAGCGCCACCACGTTCTTGTGACGGAGTTTGCTGCGCGTAGTCAAAACAGAGAAGTGTTAGTACTTATACAACAAGAACCAACCAGAGTGCTCAGCCACTGTTGACACTGAGCAGGTATCCAAAGTAACCTCATCACTAGGAGCTCGTCCAGGAACTCCTGCTTGAGTGTTGCGTCCACTCGAGGATCAAACTATAGGAGACAGCGAGTTGGCGACGAGATGAGTTCCCTGTGCAAAGTCCAATACTATATGCAACAATGATGGATGGCGATGGTACCAGCGTCTTGAGTGCCACGGGCTGCTTCCGGTAGAAGCCTCGATGCACGAGCGCCACGCCGCCGCCGCCGATGTTCTCGCAGACCGTGAGCTCCTTGAACGGGATGTTCTCCCACGCGCACTCGATGGTCGTCGTCGCCATGGTCACTCCTGCAGCAGCTGGGACTCGACCTCCAGTCGTGAATTCCGCTGCTGGGAATCGCGGCTGCTCGACGGTCGAGAACGGTGCAAATGCGAATTGCGAGACGGCCGCGATCCCAGACACGATGGACTTGTGCTGTCGCATGCATCAGGCATGAGCGATGGAGGAGCCGTATTTTTAAGTAATTAATTTGCCTCCAGTCAGGTGATTGCTGCTATGGGCTCGCGTGGGAAGCGAAACTGACGGCGAGACTCGAGCTGTTGGGATATATGATAGCGCTGTGTCTAGAGATTCTCTCGTTCTCTCCTTCACACGCGCAGCTATCTATCTATCTGTGCTGCTTGTCTATCTGAAAAATGTAGCAGCTCTTGAAGCACATTGCACAAGCTTCAATCGGTAATTTTAGACGACGAGAGGAAACGAAAGTGGGAGTTTGTTGTGATGTCCCGAGCGCCGCCTCATAGCGAGCGAGGTGCATCAATGGAGACGACAGAGTAAACAACACAGTACATATACAATGTAGTCTGGCTGTGGTGAAAGCGTGGACGTCCACTGTTGTGTTTGTTAAATATCGTAGAGTAGCAGCGGCAGGAGTGCATGAGAATTCTGATGAAGCAGTGAGTGGTCGGTCCATCAACACAAAGACGACAAACCAGCGGGATGCGTTCGAGCCAGAGACTGGAACCGAAGCCAACAGGAGCTCAAGCCTGAGCTTCAACAGAGAGGACAAGTGATCTTCAGATTCGCCAGTATGTCTTGGTTGCGTTATTTTCCTACGTAGTATTCACCATCATCAATATATTTGAAAGCAGTCTCTTAATGGCGTTGTAGCGTGTGGCGTAGTTGTATGTTGACAGCACCAGCACAAATATTGCTCATCAGATTTTATACATATAAATGCAAGGTTGCCATCGCTGGGTTGCTTACTTCCAGTATTCGCAACATGCAATAGGAGTGCGCCACTGAAAGTTTATGCTCCACCTGAGTTTTAGCGCTACTGGACCCACAAACACGGCCAGGCGTTCACAGACCAGACCATTATCAAATAAATGAAAATCGTCAGCAGGCGAACCCTGGCGATTAGATCAAGAGAGAGAGAGAGAGGCAAAAGTGGCATGGAGAGCGGCATTGGCTGGGTTTCTCACCTGGTCAGCTGTCGCTCAGTCGATAACATTGTGTTCGCCTATGAAGTGAATCTTGGATGGATCCTTCACCACCGAGTCGCCTCCTCTATCCAAAAAATGCGGATCTTCTCGACCATTTTCAAGAGAGTTTGGTTGGTTGGTCCAGTTGTCTGTGTGGTTTTGCTACACTGTAGAAGGTGGTCGGTCGATGTGGTAATCAATCTCAGACCCAGTCTCTGAATCAACGGAACGACGTTGTTGGAATACTCAGCAGCAAGAGCAGAGATGATGATGAAGTTAAGTCATATCCTTCTAATGGCTACTTGTCCGATTTTGAATACTCAGCAACAACAAGTAAAACGATCTTGAGGGGCTCCCGCACGAGACTGAAGATGGCTACAATTTTGTTCGGCCTCACAAACCAAGTCTCTAGCATGTCGTCAAAAACCCTAGAGCTCCAATGAGAAAACCAATACAAGTCCGTGTTGTCATGCAAATCCCCAGCGTCATAATATCATACGCCGGTGCGTTTATATTCATTCATAACTTCTTACATAAGCACTCTTCTAAACCAGCAATACATCCACACTTCATACACTACTGTTCTAATCAATTAGACGTCGTACTCCTCCTCTTCGAGCGAA